>WSXT02207299.1:0-33492 GCA_011762715.2 Neuroterus valhalla
TCATTTTCGTCTTCAGCAACCTCAAATTAGCCTAAAAAACACCTTTTTGTCAAGGTACATTTTTAAAAGTGAAATTTTGTAAACTAGTGTTATTACTTCAATATAATTGAAAAGTGATAAAAAGTTGAAATTTTCAGGAAAAAAACCGCAACTATGTAATATTATTCTATTATTTCTAACCCTTTTCTAAGAGAAAGTTACTAAAAACAGTAATAAATTGTTTAAAGAATTCAAATAAACATCTAATTATCAGTATTAAGTAGTATTTTATGTATTTGCAAGACTGTGCGTTAATAAAACCGCAAAAAAATCATAATTAGCGCCAAAAACTCGAAAAATCCATTTTTCCACTTATGGGGGTTTTTCGGGACCCTATCAAACAGACCTATGGGGGTGATATTTGAAAAGTAATATTTTATTCGCATTATGTGACTGATTGCGAAGAGAAATGGTGAATTTCGAACTCGATTCATCTAATATTGAGAATTCTGAATAAAATTTACAAAAACAAGAAAACGCGTTTATTTTTTTGTGGATTCGAACAAAGTTCCGGGTGCTTCGCATGAAAATTCGAAAAAAAAATTTTTGGACCACCCTAATGCACAGCCTGTACGATATGAAATGAATTCGCCCCCAGGTAATTAACACTAAGGCTTCCAGAAAGCGATTTATACTTCTTCCTCAAATTAGGAAATGTTTTACTATCACTATTTACTATAATGAAATCTTTAGTTCCTTTTAAACTAATGATAAAGACAAGAATTATTTGAATAAGTTAGTCTAACAAAAATGAGGAAAAGGATTATGGTAATAACATCAGCAAACTGAAAATGAGGAATTGAATTAATATGGCAAGACAGCATTTACTCTTTCGACAGACTCCTGACCTTCGTCACACAAACTTTTTTCCTAAGCTTCATAATTATATGCTCGACTCAATCTTGAGGGAGATTACGTGTAGACAGATGCAAATTGCGAGAGTTTTTATAAAGAAAAAGCAAAATAGTGCTGGTAACTGCATGCACGGAGAGCATCAGGGACAGCAACTCCGGGGAAAAGTTGAACGACCCAAGTCGCAACAGCAAACGTATTCAATTATTCATATATCTAGGATTTAGAGTAAGAGGATAGGATTTTCTAATCGTTTCTATCCGCGGTGTGAAACTCCGTCGTGCTCTTGCTGCGATAAGAAATTCGAATTGGCTCGATTGCAACTGTTCGCAAAAAATCCTTAAAATTTCATCAAACCGACCGCCTGGAAATAAATCGAGACACGAGTTAACTGTTTTTATATTTTAAGGAGTTTGATGTAATTGATTTATTTCTATAGGAAAATGAGTTCAAAAACAAAAAATATGTAATACCACCTCCTATCCCAAAAAGGTTTGTGTATTTAATGGACACTCTCAAATTTCACACAAATGTTGTTTTCGAGAAAAAATTTCTTGAAGCTCTTAAAACTTATAAATTAATAGCCTTTAGAAATTACCATTTAAACGGCTATAAATACCCTAGGAACAGGTTTTGTCAAGTTTTGAAACAGTAAAACAGTGTTTCACGAGGTTGCAACATTTTTCAAACTTGTTCGAAATTGACATTGAACAGATTAACGTAAATAAAATCAGTATAAACAAAGTGCAAGGTAGTTGAATACGAGTGTGAATTGGTTCAAAGTATATGCAGTTATCCAGTTTTCCAAAATTTTGAATTGACAACCTCAATTAAAGGCATTAAAAACAAAAAGTCCGAGATTCAGATTTTGAGAATTGCAGGACAATTCTACTTTTCAAAACTTGTACAATTTTTAGTTCTCATGAAGCATTTAGTATAAGCATCAATATTTTTAATTAATGCAAAATGTTAAACGTTCCATCCTGGGGTACAGGATGAAACGTTCACCATTTCGAATTAATTGAAAAGATTGATGCTAAAAATAAATGCCTTATGAAAACTGAAAATTATAGACCCTACTGTCAATATGAAAAATGTCTTATTCACAATTGCATGATTATTTGAGAAACGAAAAAACTAATATCCCAAGATTTCAATTATGCTTTGAGTTTATGAACACATTGCAAGTTATTCAGGTCATCAGAGAAATCTAATTGAATGATATAAGTCTAAACGAGGGAAAAAATTGTTTTAATGATATATCAATAACAGGCCATATGTCCAGAGAAAAAAAAATCTAAATAAAAATTTAACATTCAATATTTACATGAGGTATACTCGTGTAGCTTGTAATTGCTGTAATATTCAGGATGCAATACATTGCTAAACTAATTTTCAATCAGAAAAAAATAATGTGTTGAGAAAAAGAAAGTACATACATACTTTATTTTTATAAAATTACTCCTGCTGTTTTGAAACTTGAATTGTATAATAATCGACAATCAAATATTGTTTTTCTGTTACAGTTTTACTATTTGAATGCTAGGTCAATGGGTTTTCTTCGAAAGTAAACTTCTTTAATTGTACATTCTTGAAGTATCTCGGTCCTCATAACGATTCTACGGAGATTTTTTTTTCGCACATAATAACACATAATTTCAAAAAGTTGACTTGCTTTTGAAATTTATGGATATTATTCTCGTTTTGAGATCACATCTCTTTTTTTGTGCAATCTTTCATTAAGAATAGCAGCTTCTCTTCTTATCATACTGAGCAGCAACTCAGAGCTCTCGATAATCTGTGAAATAAGGCATTTCATTGTCAGAATATTGAAATGCGCAGAATGAAAATTACTTATATAAATACATAAAATTCTAAGAATGATACTTTTACTCTCCTAATATTGTTTTATTTACATAACGCCTAATTTTCTATTTACTAAGCTTCAACGACTTGAAATTTAATATTTTAAATTTGTGATTGTAACGCATTCAACCATTTGAAACTGTTTGATTGAATTTTCACAATTTAATTGTAGAACGTCTGCCTAAACATTTTGATCGAAACAAATCGCTGTATATGCTAAGTTCTAGCGGCAATTCAAATTTCAAATTGTATATCATTTAAGTTCGTGAATGATGACTAATATGCTTTTTGTTATCTTAACGTATTTGAAAATCATTTGTTTAAGTGTTTAGAAACATTTGTTGACACGAGAAATAAGGTGAAATAAGATGCTATAAGTAATTAAAATATTTTTCTTAATTTCTGTCAACTATTTATTCATGTTTTTGCGCCCTTGAAGTAGGGGAATTCCGAAAATCGGGAAATAATATATTTTTTGATCCATTTTCTCAGATTCCATTACTTTTTTTCAAAACAGTAGGCTATACTAAAAAGTCTCAGAACAGAGAAAAAAAGACTTATTGGAGAAAAATATAAATTTTGGTATTTATCATACTTGGAAATTAGGGTGGTCCGAAAATGCATTAGAAAATTTTTTTTCACAGAATGCGGATAAAATATTACTTTTCAAATATCACCCCCATAAATCTATTTTATAGGGTTCCAAAAAAACCCCATAAGTGAAAAAGGGTTTTTGGAGTTTTTGGCGCTAATTATAATTTTTTTTGCGGTTTTTCTAACGCAGACTGTTTCAAATACATGAAATATTACTTTATACTGATAATTAGATGTTTATTTAAATTGTTTAAACAATTTGTTATTGTTTTTAGCAACTTCCTTTTTCTGAAATTCTCAACTTATTTTCTACGTTTCAGTTAAAGCAAGGTAATAATCAATTAATGGTAACAGAAATAATTGCTTAAACAATTTGTTATTAGGTATAACAATATCCTCTTAGAATAATGCTACAAAGTTGCGGATTTTTCCCGAAATTTTTACCTTTTCATCACTTTTCAATTCGATTGAAGTATTAATTATTCCAAGTGTTAAAACCTAATTGTTTAAACAAATTATTATCATTGCTAATAATATTCTCTTTGCCTTATGATAGAAACTTGCGGTTTTTTCTGAAATTTTTAACTTTTTGCGCACTTTTCACTAGAAAGTGAGTTAATATTTGATTTATTTTAACAAAAATAATTGTTTAAACAAATTATTATTGTTTATGGATATCTTCCCTTAGATTAGTGCTAAAAAGTTGCGGTTTTTTCTGCAATGTTTGACTTTGCTTCACCTTTTTAGTTTTGAACAAATAATAAATAAACATTATAAAAATATATATGAATATTCCAAAATAAATATTCCAAATAGTATTGTATTGTTTCAAGCAGATTATTTTAGTTTTTTCCCAATGTTCAAAAAAGGATCAATTAAAACAAAAAAGCTGAATTCATTCAGTGAAATTTGAATTTCGAATTTTCTACTAAAATTATGGATCTTCAACGCAAAAATTGAATTTTAAGGAAGTAGTTCAACTTTCAACTAGAGAGTTGAATTTCCGCCCCAAAAATATTAATTTTTAATAAAAAACATAATGGTTGACATTTCAAATTTTGTTATTTTAAATGAAAAACAATCTAATTTAACTAACAATTAAATAAATTCAATCTAATTCAATCTAATTGAATTTCATTCAAATTCCATTCAGTGCTAATTGTAAGTTAAGCATCTCAGAAAAAACCACAACTTCCTAGCACTTATCTCAGAGAAAATAGACATAAACAATAATAATTTGTTCAAACAATTATTTTTGTTAAATAAAATAAAATAATTACTTACTCCAAGTGAACAGTGGACAAAAAGTTGAACATTTCAGAAAAAACCGCAACTTTGTAGCATTATTCTAAGAGAATATTATTATAATTATTAACGAATTGTTTAAACAATTTTTTTTGTTAATTTTAATTGATTATTACCTCGCTTTAACTGAAACGTTGAAAATAAGTAGAAAAATTCAGAAAAACCCTTGACTTTCTAATCCTTTTCTAACAGAAAGTTGCTACAAATAATAATGCATTGTTTAAAAAATTCGAATAAACATCCAATTATCAGTATAAAGTAGTACTTCATGTATTTGAAACAATCTGTGTTAAAAACCCGAAAAAAATCATAATTAACTAACTGTGAAGAGAAATGGTGAATTTTGTACTCGATTCACCTATAATATTGAGAATTCTGAATAAAATTTACAAACACTTCTTTTTTTCTTATGGGAAATAAGTGTTAAACTTCATAGGGCTTGCGCCACCTCTAAATATTATTTTTTTTTCAAAACAAAAAAAAGGTTTTTTTGGGGGATTCAAACAAATTTCCGGGCGTTTTGCATAAAAATTCGAAAAAAAAAACATTTTTGGACCACCCTATTGGAGATACAGCGTTTGCTCGGACCGATGCCAATATATTATGGATCCAAAATGAAAATAGACCATTACTTGCAGGCATCACCAACAATAATAATTGATTACACTCATTAACCACTTTTGTTGCATTGCTGGCAATGTATTGTTTCAATTTTTTAAATCAAATTAGGACCATAATTCATTTAACTGCAATATGCGTTACAATCATACAACTTATAAGTTACAACCATACAATTTTTTAGTATGAACTTTAATTTTTTTTTTGATCAAATAAAATTTGTTTAATTTAATGAAATTTCACGTACATAAGAAAGTGTATTTTCCATTCAAGCAACTCTTTTACTAAGCGTATATAAAAAAATAGATCGATCGCCTCGAGGCGATATCCGAGTGTTTTCCGTGGCAAAATTTACCATAACGAAATTCCTCTACAGATATTATTAGTTGGAATATTTTTTTATTCTCTCTCCCTTTTACGAGCTTAAGAGTATTTACAAAAGCTTTCCTTTACACACCTCTATTCCCTTACACATCTCACCAATAACCCGGAGTGCGGGGCGGGAATCGAACTCGCAACCAGACGGAGAGGGTCTAAAGGTCATTCTTTAGCCCCCACGATCAACTGACCGATCCCTCTAAACATATTATAGAGCTTCGAACTCAAAACGTTATATTTTAGTTGCACTCAATCGAGTTCAATATTTTTTTCTAGTTTTGAAGTTTCATCATTGGAACAAAAACGTAAATGCGTCAAGTCTGTCTACTTAAGGAGGGAACCTACGTATCTGAAAGTTCTCATAGAACAGGAATTTGAGTCCACTTAAAATTTGAATTTCAGCTCGAACTTAAGGTTGTACTAGAGCGAGACATAAGTAATCAGAATTCGACAAAAATTTATATACATAAAGTTTATGGTACCTTACGCCTTAGTAGAAATACATGGGCTCTTATATGGCAGCGCGTTGATTTTTCTCTTTTTTACTCTGAAAAAATTATTCGTGGTGATAGGATCGACGTGAAAATTAAGTATATTGCAATGTATGCCTCCAAAATGTAGTAAGCGAATTTTCAGAATGATTTTGTCGGCAGGAAAAAAGTTATTCAGGATTCAATTCGCAAATTCACGAAATTCGAAGAACGATGGCAACCTCTTTTACGTCGCTCGCTTGCTGCATTCAATTTTGATTGTCTGATGTTGGCAGTGGATTTGAAACGCAATGCTAAATAATAGGACACAGTTATACAACAATGAAAACACTAAACCTCGCTCCAGTACAACCTTAATGTATCCAGCAATTTTTCACCTAAAATGTTGGGGCAAACGTTCTACAAATGAATTCCAAAAACTTCCGCTTTGTCAGAATTAGGGACTTCAAATTAAAAAATATTGAACGGAATTGAAAATTGTAAAAGTTTTGAGAATTACGCAGCTCAAAATTGAAATGGACTCAAAGATGTACAATTTCACATTGGAATTGTAGAGATTGCTGTGAATTTCAGAATGAACTTGATCAGCATAATTGCGTATGAAAAATTTATTGGATAGGGTTTTCTATTGGGCAGTATCAGGGTGGCGATTCGGCGGACGATTTCAAATTCCCGGTCATTTCCCGCTTCTTCACGGCCAAGCTTTACAATTTTCCCGGTCAACTAGAAGCAAAATTTTATATTTGTCGCAACGCGCTAACATTTATTTTGATTTATGACGTTCATTCTAAACATCCTTTACCACAATAGATCAAAATATGCAAAATAAATTAGTTAAAAAAAAAACTCTAATTCTCAACAAAAAAATATAATTTTTTTACAAAAATTGGAACAGTTAAACTTACAATAAAAAAAGCAATCCACGACAACAACAGATTCCCAACAAAATAGTTCAGTTTTCAACCAATGTGATGAATTTTCAAATAACATTATGAATCTTCAACTAGAACAGGTAAATTTAAAAACAATAACATGAATTTTTAACTAAAAAGACAAATATTCAACTGTGGCACTTCAATTTCCAACCATGAAGGTGAATATTCAACAAGAAGATTGATTTTCAAATAGGGAGAATCATTTTCTAAGAAGAAATATTATGTTTCAACAAAATAGTCCAATTTCAAAGTCAAAAAATAATTATTTTCAACCGAACATGGAACAGTAACATTTAAAAAAAAAAAAAAAAAAAACAATTCTAAACCAAGCATAAGTGTTTTATAATAAAAAAAAAAGAATCTTTAACTGAAAGAGCTGAGTTTTAAAACAGCTAAATTGACTTTTACATGAAAAGATAAATTGTCAACCAAAATTTGCTTACTCAAAGTTTGAATTGAAAAAAATTGATGTTTAACTGAAAAAATAGATTTTTAACTTAAACTATGGAATTTTCAATTGAAATAGATTAAATTTGCAGTCAACAAAAATGAGTAATAATAAAAAAAAGTAACTTTCAACAAAAAAAAAACATATCTATCTCAAAAACAAACAAAAAAGTAACTGTCAAACAAATTATTACATTTATACACAAAATGATGAAGAATCAAATGAAATTGTAAATGTTTAACTGAAGTAGTTGCATTTTAAACCAAAAAAACGAATTTTTTACTAAAATTAACATTTCACTAGAATAGTTAAAAAATTTTCAACAGAATGGTTGAAATTTGAACAAGAAAAACCAACATTTTCGAACAAAAATGGAATAGTGACAATTGCAGCTTGAAAAATTCATTTTTAACCAAACATAAGAGTTCTTAACTTGATGAATGTTCGACTAAAATGAAAAATATTTGACTGTATAACTTGAATTGTTAACTATAAAGAAGAATTTTTGAAGAAGAATATTAACATCAGAAGAAAAAGATTTTCTACAAAAAAATCGATTTTTCAACAAAATATGTGTAGTTCCAACGAAATAATTAAGTTTCCAATTAAAAACGCCAATTTTCACCGAACTGTCGAATTTGGAACTAGAAAAGATCAATTTTACACTAAAAATGAAACAGTCAAATTTTCCAATGAATGAATCGATTTTCAACCGAACTGATGAATTTTTAGGTATCAGGATGAATCTCGAAATGAATAGATGTATTTTAAGCAAAAAAATGAATTTTTGTCCATAAAGATTAATTTTCTACAAAAAAGGCAAATTTTCTATGAAGTACATAAATAAAATTCTCAAAGAAATAGTGCAATTTTAAAATCCAAAAAACCATGTTCAACTAAACACTTGAATTTTCAACAAAAAAAGATGAGTTGATCTTTAACAAACAAGTTTAAATTCCAAACAAGTAGCTGATTTTTCAACTTAAAAACGATGAATTTGCAATGGACAATGTAAACAAGCTTTCTATCATAATTCAGAAATATTTCTACTTCGGAATACTACTTCTACTCTAAAGACTGCTTGAAGTACTTTCTTTATTTAAAATTAAGTAAAGGTGACTTTCAAATTTTGGCGAATTTCAAATTGGAAGAGCAATTTTCTTAATTCCCTCTCTTCTGAATTCGAATACAAATTATTCTGGAAAGTTCCCGTTCCATGTAAAAAATTCCCTCAAGTGAAATTATTTAAACTCCCTGCCCTATAATAAAAACTAAAATTATCACCTAAAATTCCTTGTCCCAAGTCAGATGAATAAGGACAAGCAAATAAAACGTGATAAATTAATTTTTTTGAAAAAATGGAGAAAATAATTCATTTTGTAGGTTTAGGCTATCATCCATTCGATCATTAAATTTGAGTCAGCTAAAAAAGTCTCACAGAACAAAAAATTTGCAAAACGTTTTAAAGATTAAAGGAACGTTACATTCTTTAAATCAAATGATAAGATCTCTTTCTGCTTTATCAAAAGAAAGCGGTTATTTCTCGTATTTTTGCGGTAAAATTTTTAATAGTCTAAGTTGAGTCAAGTGATTTCCCGGTTTTTAATTAAATTCCCGGTCAACAAAATTCCTGGTCATTTCCCGGTTTCCCGATCAAGTCGCCACCCTGAGCACAAAGAATTTTGATTTTTAAAAAATCACTCTGACCTTCCCATATGCGCCCTCGGCCTCATTTATCGTGCGATCGTAATCATGGAGTGAAACTGCTTTCCTTACCAGGCTCTCATTTAGCACGTCTATCTTGCAGGACATCCTCTCTACTTCCTTCATGAGTTTAGTCCGTTCTTGTTCTTCAGCGCGAATTTGATCTTCTAAGTTCTTCCTGATGGTCTTAAGGGCGTCAATACCTGACTTGATTTATAATAGTATTTTTCATAACACGTGCAACGAAAATTCGACTTTCGCCGCCTCTTGAGCGATGCGAATATGGCGGATTACTGCCGAGATTTCTATTCGCCACTAGTGGCGGATAAAATCAGCTGGAGCGGCGAAAGTAAATCAGCTGGAGCGGCGCAAGTGAATCAGCTGTCACATGTTGTCAACCATAATCTTGAAACTCTCATTTTTCTTATTTCGCTATCACTCAAGAGTCGTCGAAAGTCGAGTTTTCGATGCACTTGTTATAAAAAATATCGTACATGGCGAGTGGCGGAGATCACTGACTCAAGTGGTGCTTCGCTCGGGACAGCAACTCCACACTCGTCAGCAATCTGCGCCATTCGCCACGTAATGTACTATTTTTTACACTCTGATTACAATTTGAAGAACAGAACTATTTTTGTCTACTATCTAGTTTTCTAGAAGACCAAGAGAAAATTCAAATTAAATTCTATTGTTACATTCCATCAACTCCGCATTGTGGTTCTGCATCATCGAATCAAACGTCGACTTATAAGGTTATTGAAACTTAAAATTTTCAGTGATAAAAGTAAGTTTATTATATATTTGAGTGAAGGATACAACAACACAATTAAAATTTGCTTCTGTTAACATAGATTAGACTCTCCAACCAATAATTTAGAATATTTGCTCAGTTTACTTTGAACTGCAGACCTATCAAAAAATATTTTATTTCTATAATTTGAAGTTATTTGAACTTTTCAGGCTTGAGTTTTCTTTTGTTCTGCCATAGTATCTAAAAATGGAGTTGCCTTTCGATTTGGAATGCTTCAAATATTTTAATTTGAGCAAGCGTCTGCCGTCACTTTGAAAGTTCGAACTCCAAAGTCTTTATCCATAAATAAATTTTGACATACATATGAAACTGTCGGAAATAAATCATAAATATGTATGAATTTCGAACTAAAATAGGAATTTCGCGAGAATTCGATAAAATCACTCCTTTGTTGACAAAAAGAACAAATTTATTCAATCTTTTAGTACGGGAGGAATACAAATTAGTAGATAATTTGGAGTTCTTAAAACTGAAACTGAATTTCGGAATTCAAGACTTGAACCTTCAGTGTAGGCAATCATAACTCTTATTAAAACATACTTAAAAATATATAAAGAATAAAAGCTAATCTTGAGATTTTTGATAAATGCTTCATATTTTAGTATGCAAAATCCGAACTGTAAATACTCTTACGTATAACGGCAGTGGCAATAGTGAAATTGAAACTCTTACACGAAAAAATTCCTTAAATAATAAGTCTTACAAAGCCATCAAAAACTTTACTTTCGCGTGTTTCCTCATTCATTGAGGTAGGTTTCTTCCAAAGAATTGTACACTGTCAAGTCGTGCCCAAATCTGTAAAAGAAAATCATGGTTTTAAATATGGTTCGATTTAAATAATTGCTCACTTATAGCAATTTTGAATATTCTTTTCATCAATCTACAACACTTACTCCTTGAAAGCTTCGGCCACTTCAGGAGCTTTATCAGGATGACAAACAACTGCAGTTTTGCAAGCTTTCGGGTCTAGAAGTTTTTTAATATACTCAGGAACAACACGATGAATCTCGTCGAGTGTAACAGCAGATATGTTTTCAATCATTTGGCGATTGTAATCGTGCGGAACATTTTTATAGTAAGATAGCAAACTTTGAGTAACCATGTCTCGGACTGACTTTTCTTTATCGATGATTTCGAATATCAGCGAAGATTTCGCAGAATCGAATAACGTTAAATTCCACTCATTTTTGGAGAGATACAACTCCTTGAAAAAAAAATGGCGAACATTAGTAAAGTTGGTCTACGTACAGAATAAAATCTGAAAAATATATTGAAAAAATGAAATTCAGATACTTACTATAATTGCCTTGGCTTCTTTATAAGCACCAACAACATTTGTTGCGCGGTACAATGACAAGTAGAGAAGACCTTCGTTTGGTTTGGTGAATAAACTGTATCCATACGAAAGCCCTTGACCTCGAATTTTCTTCCACATAGGACCCTGAATGTAAGAATTTTTAAAAATATTCCAAGAAATAAAGTTAATATTAAAAAGGTAAACTCATTCATTTTAGCTTAAGCAGTTGTTTGAAAAGATTTAATTACCTCCAATTGCGTTAGATACTGAAGATAAACAAGCAGCGGGGCTAAATCCGGATGCAGATATTTCGTGATACAAGGAGTGCACTGAACCAAAAAAGCCGATTCGATACATCCTAATCCCGTTACGCAACCGTTTAATGAAATCTGTTCTGGAGTTTTCATCAACGAGTAATCTGGGACAATCGTTAATCTATTCAACCAAAAAAAAAATCGTATTCAATGAAACTGCGTATACTTGGATAAGATAATAATAATAATAATCTTTGTAAGAAGCCTGACTTTGATTTAGACGAATTTTCAATATCAGCAAAGCATTTTTTCCAAGGCGTGTAGACATCTGGATTCTGAGCTACTAATTTATCGACATTAACAGCTATGTAAAGAGCCATCGACTTTGTTGAAGTTAGGATCTTTCTCACAGTGTTCATATCCGCTATGACTTCTTTCTGACCTTCCACTGGTTCCAATCGCTCTATTAATTTAGTAAGGAACTTCTGCTGTCGAAGCAAACTCGACATATACTGATTGCTTTCTGCAAATTTTAATTTGTACTTAATACATTTTTTAAAGCAAATGATTGTTAAAAATTACCTTTCTCATAGAGTAGTCCTCTGAGAAGATCGCCTACAATCTTATTTCCTCTCCTTTTTACTTGTGCAACCTCGTTTATAATTTTCGCTGCTGTGACCTTTAATCTTTCTGCTGTGAATTCTGTTTGATACAACAATTCTTTAATCCACTTTACTCCTGTAGCGTATTTCGACAGTTCGAGCTGCAGGAAAAAATAAAAACTTAACACTCGGACTTACTTTTTTTTTGTACCGTTAAACCATAATCCCCTGAGGGGTAAGCGTAACTCGTAAAGAGTCACAATTGGTTGCGTTGGATTCGCAGGAGGACACAAGTCTTTCTGAGATAAAAAATAGTGCCATTCTTGGCACAAAATTTGTTGAGTAATAGACTTGGGATGCTTCTTAAAAAGTCGGATGAATCAAAATATAACAAATAATAATCGATAGCTACTTGAATTTTCTTGTTCCTCATATAAAATCCTATGGATTTGCAAATCATATTTGCGTAAATGAAAACGAAATTAATCGTTAAACCCATAACATTTCTTGAAGTTATGAGGAATACGCATCGTAAGGAAAGCTTAGATACATAGTTTTTAATTTGTCATTATGGAATGAAATGAAAAATAATTCTTTTTTATTCAATTTCTTATACCAAGGTTGTTACAGGATATTAATTTTCAAAATACAGGTTTTTCCAGGTTTGTCATTGAAGGAGAATATCTATCCGCAAAAAATGAAACTAATTAGAATCTGAATTGACATATTTGGAAAGATGAAGAAAATCTTTGAAAAATGATTCCTGCTTCACTTATTCCAAAAAAATTAACAGTTTTCCTCCATATCATAACTAGTGCTTAATGGAAAGATTGATCAATGTCTAAAATATTCCTTTCCCAAATTTTAATTTGATCATCTCAAAATATTTCAAATGAGATAGGTTAGTGGTCAAGATGCATTTTGAACTTGAGTTATCACAGTGTTAAAATTTTCTTCATTTTAAGTTTTTTTTTTTTTGAAATCTGGAAAAATTTTTAGGTTCGATTTAATAAAATTTTTAAATCTGCTTGCAAAGTAAAAAAATTTCCATATTCCATTCTGTTATATTATTTCAACTTCACTCTTTTCCAAATTGAATCTATTTTATTCAAATTCTTATTAACTGGGAAGGATTTATAATTTGAACTATTTTAACACAAAAAACTTTTCATATCCAATATTTTGATATATGTGAATGTAATCAAATCAAATTGCTGACTTGAAAACTCTCGATTTGATATAAATAATTTTTTAATGATATTGGTTAAAAACATATCGACAATTAATCCTTTTATTTGAAGATCCAATTCCAGAACCTTCAAAGATTTCTCTCCAAGAAATGAAAAAAAAATTAAAGATAATATACGATCTATGGCCTTAGTATTTTACATTAATTTTCAGATATTTTAGCCTTCGAGACTATTTTCAGTTATTGTTATTGTTACATATATATTAGTAGAATAAATAAATAAATATCAATATTAGTAGAATTTTTCAGAATAGTAACAAATGGTGGCATCGCTCAAAAATAGAGTCAAATAGTTCTATTGGTGTCGTGAGACCCAATAGTATGAAATTAATTCAGTAGCGTAGACAATACAGTTGAATCAATCGTGAAATAAGTAATTTACCTGGAGCATCAAGTTAGCCGCCTGACTGAAAGTACCGCAAGAGAATCTGCAACTATTTTCTAATCCTAACCCACTTTTAGCCACGACAGTATCGGATTCCAACTCAGCAACGATTTCTTCGTACGGAATTAATTTTCCATCTCTATTAACAGGACAGACCAAAATCGATTCGAGTAAAAGGGGCACATAAGGTCTTAAATCTTCAGGAACTTTCGATGTGTCCATGGTCAGAAACATCTGGAAATCAATTGAATTTCACGTAAACTAATGAATAAAAGCAAAACTAAATTCCACTCTTACACGAGAATACTTACATATACGAAATTAGTATTCGCATGATCCAAATATGTATAGAGAGGTAGTTTATTGACGTCGAATCTAGGATGTTGCTCCAAGGAGTCAGTCGAAAAACTTTTGATGTGGTGGAAATTAATAGAGTCTGTATTCGGAATAGGCACGGATGTTAAAATTTCATCAGGTACTGGTGTCTGGAATAAAATTTTAAAATAAAAATCTCTCTGCAGAATGAAGGAATTTTATAGATCTAGAAGAATAATTTAGGAAACTATTAAACTCTTACTTCATTCTCTGCAATCGCTTTTTCCAATTCTCGTTTTTTTTTCTCGAGACCTTCCTTTCCCAAATTTTCCACTTGCTTCGCTATTCGTTCCTTCTCCTTTTTAGCCATCTCCAATTTCTTTTCTATACTTGGGATTCCTTTCGAGACAACAACTGGTGCATTAACAAAATATTGTTCCAGAAGAGTCAACCAATAAGTGGCAGGTTCTGCCATCAGCTTTTTAAGTATCTCAATTTGATTTAACCTTTGATTAAGCTGTAGATTGGAAATGAAAATTTATCAGAATACACCTAAAGAAGAAGACTTTGAAATACTTTTTCTTACATCTTCGTTAGTTTTCCCGAATAGAAAATCACCAATAAGGATGAAAGCTACAGTATCATGAGGACTGTTTTCCAAGTTGCTCAAGATCTCAAGAATGTACTTATGAATAACAGTGCCCAATCTCTGCATCTCAATACCGTCTTTTTTAACTGCAATGCCCTTTAGAACGTTACTTAAACGATCTTTAATCAATGGAATTTTGCTCTTTGGCACATTATCAAAATTAAGGTACATGAGAGGTATAGAATTCTCGGAAATGCCATATCCAACGTTATTTGCAAGAGGGTCATCAATCTCGACAAATTCCTGTTGCAGAGGACTAACAGAAGTATCGGTTAAGTACTTCAGTAATAAAGTACAACCCGTTAGATCGTAAAACTCTTGAACAGTAGATGGTCCTCGCCAACCAACTAACACGAGGCCGTTATCTTCGTCATCGCATGGATAATACACGTTCAAATCGGCATCATCAGTCAACGGAGGCACTGTATCCTGCCAAGGTTTTTTAAATGTACTCCTAGGTCCCTGAAATTGTGAAAATACTGCTGCTGTTATTTGGCCACGGATTTTAAAACATAAGCCCTAGAAATCCATATATTATTGATTACTGATCATGCTTTTGATTTTTATTTTAATTGTTTTCAACTATTACCTTGGACAAGATTTTTTCTTCAATCGTTTGGAGCGCTTTAAAAACGTCGGCGTGCTTTATCTGACCAGTTATTAAAATAGTCAGATTTTCAGGCCTATAACACTCTTTATGGTAATTTCGGACTTTCTCATTCGAAGTGCTGTCCCGTAGATTTGGCAAATCACCTGTAATATTTGATAATCCATTGAATATTTCTTCGTTTTTCCGAAAAGAGAATATATTCGTGTTTATATACCTCCAGTTATTGATTTATAGCCACATTTTCCCGGATATGCAGTTCTCGAAAGTTCTGTGTGTGTTAACATTTCCCCGGTATTTACACAACCTTGCATTTCCGAGTAGACTATACCTGCATCTTCACCTTCACCTGTGATGTGATGAACTTCTGTGATGTAGGCAGCATCCTAAAAAATGCCAAATTGTATACTACTTCTTATGATTTGAAAACAGTTAAAACTACAGCATTTTTTATAGAAAAAATATCACCTTTAGGGTAGGATACAGAATGTGTTCAAGATATATAGGCATCAAACTGAGAAACCCTTCAGCACCAGCTGTTTTCATGGTATAAGCAGTGTGATCGACATCCGTCCATGCATTGGTACCAGATGCAAGACACCGATTTGCTAATAAATCCAAAACTCCCTTGTATGGGTACTTTTCACTTCCTATGAAGATGAGATGCTCCAGAGTATGCGGTAATCCATCGTCATCAAAAGCTTCCGTTGCTGCAATAAGAACATGGTTTTGTATCTTGGTTTAGCTTTTTCTAGATTCTAGTTACATTTCACTCTTGTTACACGCATAAAATGTTTGACCTTATCAGTTTAACATTACGATATCGCAAGATATTTCTCTTTATTCCTTATGTTTTTGGTAGAGGATTTTGCAGCTCGAATTGAAAAACATTTAAACGTTCTATTATTCTATTTGTTGAAAGACCAATTTTTATGGCGACCAGTAAATATTTACTTGAGTCACAAGAAAAACATTTTTATCATTCAAATATTTGAAAGTCTATAACTAAAAAAATGTGATAAAAGTACCATTTAATGACGATCATCACTAAGTTTTAGCATTTCGTCGAATCGAACTGAATTTCAATCAATTTAAATCAGATGAAAGGCAAGAAAATAAGCAAAGGGATTAATGTTGACTAAGGTCACAACTACGAAATTTCGACAACAAAGTCACGATTACTGAGACATTACTTTGATAAACGAAAATGACAAGTACAAATTAAAACGGTCAGAATGGTGTATAGATTTCGGTAAAAGAATTTGGAAATATAATTTTTGAAATGTCGTGCACAACTACATTTCCGTAAAAATATAGCCACGCATATACATATATATATATAATATATCAACAAGAAATGCAAATGTCATTCTTATTATTCATTTAACGTAATGGAGTAAAAATTAGAGCTGTAAAATCGATGAAGATCGTAAAAACAACTTTTTATCTGGTTTCCCGTTTTTAGAATTCTGTTAGAAAAATTTCCTAGATAAAAATCTAGTTTAGATGCCTAATAAGGAAAACAAATAACTGTTTCAAAATTTTTCAATACGAGGCAGACAGAACAGAAGAGGTTATGTTAAGGTGCCATTTACTTACCGAGGCAAAAATAACCGCAAACAAGTGGACCATCCACATCAGCAATAAACACTGTGATTCCGGTATTAATTGACTTATATTTATGTACAAAAATGCAATCGTTACATTTAAACGAGCAAATTAACTCAAAACCACTCATATTGCCAGCCGGAGAATTGTCGACCGGCGCCATGTTTATTAACTATATTACTCAAACGCGTGACTTTCACTCCTGCTATTTCACGTGAAATACCTAAATGGATAAATGAATATTTTCATTAAAAATTTAATAATATTAAGTGTAATTCAAATAATTATTTATATTGTACTTCATTGAAATTGTTTATCTTAACAACGTTAGCTTACCTATGAACGATAATGCTCCGTTGGAAAGAGATTTTACCGACGGAGCACGACGCATTTTGGTATTCCCCGCAATCAAATTGACGCAGTGATCCCAACTTGGGAATGTAAGTATTGCGCTTCCCCGGCGCAGCGGTCCTCATTGGCCGCTGTTTGGCGCGTGATTCAAAGCGGACAAAATTAACTATTGTTGGGAATGAAATAGATAATTATTACAATTCGCACATAAATATCAGAAATGACCTACTTTGTAATTAAGGTTAGAAATAAAATAATAGTACGTATATTTTGTGAAAAACAGAAAGATTCACCTTTATATTCCTTCAAAGATGATATATTATTCACAAAATATACACATTATTATTTTATTTCTAACCTTGATTACAAATAACGTCATTTCTGACAATCATGTGCGAATCATAATAATTATCTATTTTATTTTTAATAGTAGGTAATGATGCACGCTTTGAATCACGCGCCAAACGGCAGTCAACGGTGTCCAATGAGAGGACCGCTGTGCCGGGTAAGCGCAATTGCGCTATACACACAAGAGTTTCTCGATCATAGAGGAAATGGATTAGAATTAGGGACAGATTCAATTTTTGTTTCTTCCGATTCATTTACTTACTAAAATATGTCAAAAGTGGTCTTTCAGGAAAAAAAAGTAAAGAGAGCTCTTCTCCCTTGCTTCTAGAAAATGCAGTCTATAATAAATTGGAACTGGAACTGAAGGAATTGTATTTTTGACTAATAAAAACTGTATACTTACAAAAAAGTGGTCACAGGAAATTTTTAATCTTTTCAAAATGAATAGTTTTGGACCTCAACATTTTTTTGCACCAACTATAGCTTCCTAAAAGACCTAAATATTGTCTCCAAACTATTTTCGGTAGGGCTCCTGTTTTTAATTTTAACTATCGCAACTTCGAAGACGAAGAAAAATGTTCAAAATTTTCAACAACAAGATTTGTTTGCGATTTTTTTTTCAAAATTTTGAACAAAATGTTGTATACAAACGCAGTTTATGGTTTCTAAGGCTTTCCTCAAAAAATCAACTCGATATCTATTCCGATGCGGACGTGAGTTTCAAAAGAATTCGATAATTTTGGTCACGTGACCAATGTTTAACATCGCCTTAAAGCCTAAAAAGCTTCGAGAAACGTATTCTTTTCTTCTTATTCGTATTCTTCTTAAACATGGTTCTCAAAGAGATAGTTTTGCTGAATTCACCTTCGAATCTGCATAGTTATTAGAATAAAAAAAAAGGGAGCAATTCGAGTGCACGGTATAAACATGCGAACGCGAATTATAAAGTGTCCAAGCGCGATGGGCGAGCCTAATGCATTATTTAGCGCGAAACGCGAGATGCGTCAGAAGTGCGCCCTCAAAATTATACCCGCAAGTAGATTTTGTTGCATTCTATCTTCCTATTGTAACATTTTCCCCAAAAACATTTTATCAACAGCCAGGTACAAGGACTAGTTTTTAACTTTGTAAAATTAAAATCTGGGCAAGTAAATCAATGCCAACAAAATACATTTTCAATTCTCGTATATTATAAATAAATACAAAAAATATACTCAAGAAATGAACAACATACCTAATTCAGAAACTGTTTATTGTCAACTATCCTGTCTTCCATATCAGAAACGATTCGTGGCACCTCTTTCATTAATTCTGCCTGAGTCAATTTGAAATCACTATCTACCCAAACTTCTTTTAGGGCTGTTAGTAAATTTCCTATTTGCTTAGGATGTGAAACATGGGATCTAACCATGGAGCCGCCAACTGGGAATCGAGGCATGGTCCAGTTTTCAAACTCCTTGAATAGATCAAGTTGCCCTCTGTACTTTAATAATTCAAGGATATACTCTGTTATGACTTTAACCTTTCCTTTGGTAGTCAATACCATGAGGTAATAAGGCTTCAACGGATTTTCACAAGGTATATCGTCCCTGTGTTCGACGAGAAAAATTGCCAAGTCTCTTTCAAATGCAGAGAATTTTAATCTCGAGTGCAGATCCATCACCTGGTTTTGATTCTTCAACAACGATGTGACGAGAGTGATAGGTCTGAAGGAAATATTTTCAGCTAATGCTCGATTGCAAACTTTTTCGAAGTTTTCTACATCAGGATTTTCAGGAAGGCCTACGTATTTTGCCAAACCACATTCTATCATTTTCAGGCTCAACTCTTTGTAGAAATTTCCAGCCAAGATTTTTGCCCATTCAGTCCAGATTCTCTCACCAGAAATTCTCTCGAGACCTTCGGCTGTGTCTTTAATTGCTTGTATTGTACTCTTGTCGTGATTATTTGGATTTTCTGCTATTCTGCCGTAAAATCTGAAGTACCTGAAGAAAAAGAATGTGTATGCAAACAAAGTTGCATTTTAACATTTTGAAAAGAGATTTCAGAAAGTTTTTTGAGTTTTTTTGGATGCGTTTTAAGCAACTCCCGTAATTATTGCATGCAAATTTTTTTTAAACATCTTATAGCCAAAAGATCGGGCGTTGAATGTTCACACATTTGAGAAAACGGATTCGTAAGTTGTTAAGAGGAAGAAAAAATGTTTTACCTCAAAATCCTGAGATAATCTTCTTGAATTCTGGTTGCAGCATCTCCCACGAAAGCGACTTTCTTCTTTTTGAGATCCTCATATCCATAAAAATAATCATAAACACTCCCATCGAAACCAAGAAACATAGAGTTGATGGTTAAATCTCTTCTGTTAGCATCGAGTTTCCAGTCTTTTGTAAACAGGACTTCAGCATGTCGTCCATCTGTTACTACATCAACTCTGAGAGTTGTGACTTCAAAGTTTTCCTTGTCGTTGATTCTTGGGGTTATTGTGCCATGTTTTTCACCATTTGCATTCACCATTCTTATATTTTCTTTCGTAAACATTTCTTTCATTTGCTCCGGAGTTGCTGTTGTCGCAAAGTCGAGATCTTTTGGACTCATACCTCTCAGAATATCACGCACAGCCCCTCCTGCTACTCTTATCTCGTGATTATACTTTTTAAATAATTTAGTGAGTGCATTCAACTCTGGGGTGAAAATTGATTGAAACTCTGGCGTATCTAGTTTCATTATGATTGGATCGCTCCTGCATGAAGGTAATGCCACGTTCGACATTTTGATTCTCTTCCAACGCTCTTCTAATTTATGCCGTTTTACGATCTGCAATTGAAAAATCCGATTGAAATAATGTATTATCCATAAAGGTTTTTCGACGTAAGAAATCAGTTTGTTTTAGGAAGATAAATTCAAAATGACGGAAACACAAAGACTGGAAACTATTTCTTGATAATTAAGTTAATCATATATTGTTTTGAATCATCACGTACTACAAAATTGATTTTACTTGACTAAAATATAAGTGAAAGAGCAATTAACGTTTAGAAAAAGTGTAATGATGACATTTAAATTTACAAACCAACGTGACATAGACAATGCAGAAATTCAATCATGATTCTAGTTTTCTTACACAAATGTTTGAAAACAAAAGAGGAGAGTTGAACTTACAATTAGATGTGAAATAATCTAAATCACAAATATCACAATGTTTTCCGATAAAACAATAATACAATCAAGATGAAAATTTCATGTTTAAAACTGCAACATAATTGAAAATTCAAACTTTTAAAGCTTTTCCCGTCTGAACCAAATGTGTATACTGCGATTGGCAATGTGGCATGTTTATGAATATATTTTCTCGTTTTATGTATGAAAAATGTAAATAATGATGTAAATAATCACGTAAATAACGGCATTATCTCCAAGAACAGAGTATACGCATTCATATTTTTATACAAAATAATATAAACCATTTATGAAGAACATTTTGAAATAAATTATGTACAAATATTATGCAATCAGCGAATTTTAAAGCCTGCTAAAGTAATTCTAGAAGTCCAGGAAAAACAAATTGCGGACAAATCACTCTGAGAAAACATAACCTCTCTTTACGTTACACCGGCAAGTACAGAAAGGTGAAAACACCTACATGTAGCGGGACGCGGCTGAAAAAATGTTTTATGTGTCGTGTGACTGTAAGAGTTATCAGCATTATCAATCGCCAGTTCGTTTGATATTAGACGTCTCTTTTATTCACTTTTATTGGATTTACTGAAAGCACACGCCTGACATTTTAAGACACTTGATGCAATGACAAGTCGAGTTTACATGTGTCTCCATGTGTCAGACATTGATCACGTGGTGTTTAAATGCTCAAGCTTCTACCTTTTACGTCATTTTCCGAAATGGCCGAAATCTGAAAAACATGTCAGAAACCAAAGATATTACCAGCAACAAATATACTTCACTTCAAAGTTCGAGAGAAACATGTTCACATGTTTTCCAATACATCCATTGCAATGCATAATTTTTTTGAATAAATTTTCAGATGCAAAATAAGCATGTGACATAAAAAATGAGAAAAATTTCAAATCCCGCCAAATGACGTAAGCAAGCACTCATTTCCTCATATGAACCCGACATGTCCCTCCTAATAATTTTTGTGCTTTTGTGGTCGATAATGCGTGAGTAACGTGATATGTTTCCTGATTCTTGGGAATAGTGGTAATTTGGCTCCTTGTTGCTCCGAAAAAGAATATACGTTTGAAGTTTTAAACCGTTTTCTTCCGTCCCGAAACGGTTGTTAATCTTGAATATCGCGAAATGTTCTTTAATGATTAATGTCGTCTAGTATTTTAATTCGATAAAATAAAATCATAGTCGTGCAAAACATAATGCCGCTGGCTAATCTGACACTTCCCTGGAATCAAAATGTAAGTAAAACAGTATACCGAAGGTCATTATAATTTTCAAATGCTGACATAATATTTGTCTCCAATCAGTGCTCTTTCCTTCTGATGAATTTCCGATTATCGCGTCCTTATTTATTTTCACTTTCACGCTACATGTTCTTATGGTTTTATTTTTAACAGTTGAAAGACTTTTGTTTCTTTTGAGAAAACAAGAAGTTTCTTTGGTCAGCTTAGTCCTATATTAGCTTAGAATTTGTATTCATTCGTTTTGGTACTTGAAGCTAATTAGAGTTACAGAATTTTGATAACATAAGATGCTAAGTTTGGAGCTGATGTCAGAAATCTTCCAAACATCTATCACATTTGAGGAATGGCATTTTGAAAAAATAGAAGATTAGGATGTAAAACCAGTTGTTCTTATTTTTTTATGAGTCATTTCGAAAGCACATTGGTGATGAATCTTTTTCTCAGAAATTAGAAGTTTTGAAAGAGAAGCTATTTAGTTTTTGTAATTGTTGTTTTTTTTGTATTTAAAAAAGAATTTTGTATTGTTCAGTTTATATATCATGATTTGGATACACATGAATGCATATAATCGGATTTTTTATACAATAAACCATAATAAAATCCCTAGTTACTAGAAATACAATTTCTAATAACTTTTTTTCTCCTTATGATTAATAATGTTATTTACCAACTTTTTGTAGTTTTTTCATCTCAACAATCATAACAAACTTTCTCGAGTTTCAAGAGTTTGTATCCACTTTTCATCCCCGTCACCTCATATTTCTAATTTTTACACATTTTAGTAAACTCGAATTATTAGGAATGTTCGAAATTCAGTAATTTTCAATTTAGGCTTTTGAAGTTGGATAATTTGGAATGAAATAATGTATTAATTTTACATTTTCAAACATCACGTTAATCAATTAAGCAGTTTCGAATTGAAATATTCAAAATTAAATAATTGTAAGTATAAACATTTTTTTCCCAAGCTTGATAGAATTTTCACTCTCAGAAACTAACAGATCAAACAATCCTGTCGAGATTTATGAAACATATTCAATTCAAATTCGGATGAATCTTTCAAATCATCTACCGTTAACTGCGTTTAGGTGACTTGTCTGAATTTGAGTTAACGGTGTTCTTCCAAATCACGACAATGTCCACTTTTCCACCGTTTAAAACCTAGAATGACGCTGACATGGTTATATTTATATTACACACAATATTAATATTTGAATAATTATAAGTAAAATTAAATTAGGAATAATATTCAATATTTAATAGCATTCAATATTTTTAGGGATTCCTTCGTTATATTCGAAGATATCCAGGAATCATATAACATTTCTCCTATGCCATACAAATGAATGCTTGTATAACTGATTTTTTTTATTTTTCTTATATAGGTAATCTTGATACCCAGTAAGGTGAGGCATATCTTATTTTTTTAATTTTCCTCTTCATGAGAAAAATCTTGTTTATAGTTTTTTCTTTTTTATAGTTTCTACTAATAAAGAAATTACGTTTGAAAAAAAGAGAATAAATAAATGTAACTTGCATGCTTTTGTATGAAAGTAACCTATCGTTCGAAAGTAACGTCCGATATTCTTTGAGTTTAGGTTGCATAAGATATAAACTTAGTATTTTCACAATATGAATTTTTTCAAACATCCTTTCTTATTTGAGGTTCACTTTTCTTATTTGTCCTTATTTGACCTTATTTCTAATATTTCAATTTTTAGTTCGTATTATACTTTCTCTTCTTACCTCTGTGTTCAAAAAACGCCGAATCTTTTTTTTCTCCTTGTAAATAACTTTGACACAAAACTTCAATGAATGTAGAAATTTGCTGACCCCATATTTTTTGTATTGTATTCATTTGATTATCGAACCTTCAAAGAAAGTTTTAAAATATTGAGAGAATAATTGAAAGACTGGTAATGGAATATTAACCGTACTGTTGATTAATATTGTTTTGTGCTTAATTTATGTCAATTTAAATGAGTAATTTAAGTTATTTTCGTTTCTAAATACAGCAAGAATCCGAGATGCTGCCAGCAGAAAGTGAAGATGCGGAAATGGTGACAGAAAATCATGAAGCCATAATCACGCAAAACTCAATTAGACCTCAATCGAACGGATGTTCAGAGTCTCATGAAATTGAATTGCGTGAAGTGGTTCGCGATGGTCATGAAAAGGCTGAACCAGGACACTTTGAATTACTTAAAGTTCTCGGTCAAGGATCTTTTGGCAAGGTTAACACATTCATAAATTTATATTTTATGCTACTCCACTTTAAACGATTTTGCAACAATTTAAATCAATTGAAATGCTCAAAAAAACTTTTTGTTTCAATTTTACAATGCTATTTATTTTAGGTTTTCTTAGTGAGAAAAGTTGTTGGCAAAGATGTTGGTACTCTCTATGCCATGAAAGTACTGAAAAAAGCAACCCTCAAAGGTAAAAAATGCTTCTTCTTCACTAAAACTTTAAAAGAAACTCGCTTTTTATTTGATTTTAATCTGACATCTGATTTTACTGCAGTTCGGGATAGGGTCCGAACAAAAATGGAGCGAAATATTCTCGTCGATGTAGAACATCCTTTTATTGTCCGATTACACTATGCGTTTCAAACCGAAGGAAAACTTTACCTGATTCTAGACTTTCTGCGAGGAGGGGATCTTTTTTCACGATTGTCAAAACAGGTTTATATTTTTCAAATTAGGTCCAAGATTTCACAAATGAAAATCTGTTGTGTAATTATTGCTTAAAAAATTACAGTTAATGTTCACTGAAGAAGACGTGAAATTTTACTTGGCTGAATTAGCTTTGGCACTCGATCACATCCACAATCTTGGTATTATTTATCGAGATCTAAAACCTGAGAAGTACGTATCGTCAGTTAAAGTTGAATCCTATAAATTTTGAGAAATTATAAACCAAAAATGAATCCATTTCATTGCAGTATTTTATTAGACACAGAAGGTCACATCTCTTTAACCGATTTTGGTTTGAGCAAACAGCCTTTAGATGATACTAAAACCTACTCCTTTTGTGGGACTGTCGAGTACATGGCCCCTGAAATTGTCAACCGAAAAGGACATTCATTCGCTGCTGATTGGTGGAGCTACGGCGTTTTAATGGTGAATTTATCATTCAAGAGTAATTACCAAAAAATTAAGTGTCACGTCGCTCTTCAATTTTAATATTATTTCCAGTTCGAGATGCTTACTGGCTCACTTCCTTTCCAAGGAGAGAGTCGCAAACAGACTATGACCCATATCCTAAAAGCAAAAATAGGAATGCCCAACAACCTATCGCCGGAAGCGCAAGCTCTTTTACGTGTATTATTTAAAAGAAATCCTGCCAATCGCCTTGGCAATGGTAATAAACAAAGCCTTAACCTTAGATATGAAAAATGACTATACAATAATAGAAATATTCTATAAACATGTGATTACTTCCGTAGGAGGAGGAGATGAAATAAAAAGCCACGCATTCTTCGCCACAATTGACTGGGATGCTTTGTACCGAAAAGAGATTAAACCCCCATTCAAACCCGCTGCAAGTCGAGAAGATGATGCCTATTATTTTGACAATGAATTTACATGCAAGACTCCCAAAGGTAATGGAAGTTTCATTCCAAATCGAAAAATAAATGTAGATTTATGAAGAAAAGCCTTGTAAAAACTAAAATAAAGATGTACTCACAGATTCACCAGGAGTGCCAGCAAGTGCTAATGCACACGAATTGTTCCGTGGATTTAGTTTCGTCGACCCATGTCTTCTTGAGGATAATGCTACATATCCGACTAGGAGGAATAATGAAAGTATAGCTAGCAATTTCCCCACTTATGTCAATCACACTCCTGCAATTGAGGAGTACGATTTCCTACAAGAAATCGGCAAGGGCAGCTTTAGTACCGTTTATCACGCTGTACATAAAACTACTAAGTGCGAATATGCAATTAAGGTGAGGCGAATTTTTTTCTCTTCTCTTACCTTCAGTTGCCTAATTTTGCTTTGTTTAATTTATGTATTTTTAAATTTAATTTTAACAGGTTATTGACAAAAGTAAACGAGACCCCACCGAGGAAATTGAAATTTTATTAAGATATGGTGGTCACCCCCACATAGTTTCCTTGAGAGGGTTACACGAGGATGAGAAACGCGTTTATCTTGTCTTAGAGCTTCTTCGAGGCGGAGAGCTGCTCGATCGTTTATTGCAAAGGCACAATTTCACGGAGAGGGAAGCAGCAGAAGTTCTTTTTGTCGTTACCAGTATTGTGAAGTACCTCCACGAGAACGGGGTATATGAATATCCAATTATCTATTGCCAATTTATTTATTTATTTATAATTTCGAAGAATTCACAAAGATAAAAACAATTCGAAAAAATCGAAGAATTCACGAAGGCTTTGTATGCCGTGTTTTAGAGTAATCAACACCTCGGTAAAATTGAAACCAATTTGAGTATAAATTTCAGACATTGAATTAAACTTCCAGGTCGTTCATCGGGACTTGAAGCCTTCAAACATTTTGTACGCTAAACCAGGAGGTGATCCCTTAACATTGTGCATTTGCGACCTCGGATTTGCGAAGCAACTTCGAGCGGAAAACGGCCTACTAATGACGCCTTGCTACACAGCCAATTTTGTGGCACCGGAGGTGCTAAAGCGTCAAGGATACGACGCAGCCTGTGATATTTGGTCCCTTGGAGTATTGTTATACATAATGTTGAGTGGCTACACACCTTTTCCAAATAGTCCGGGTGACAGTGCAAATGACATTCTAGATCGGATTGGAACTGGTTTGGTCGATGTTGAGTCGGGAGTCTGGACTCAAATTTCAAGTGAAGCCAAGGAACTCGTTAAAAGAATGCTTCATGTCGATCCAACGAGGAGGCCTACCGCTTCCTGTATCCTGAAATATCCATGGATCGCGAACAGACAACATCTTCCTCCAAAAGTTTTACCCAGTGTCACCAAGGATCGCGATTTGCTGAAGGTATGATAATTAAAACTCAATACTTACTATTGATGTTCAGTTAAATTTATTTAAAATAATCATTTCCATTCAGACTGCGGTTGCAGCCACGTACAGAGCTATGTCGAATAGTCCCCGGCAGCCTCATATTGGACCCGTAGGTCTTTCTGAACTCGCAAGGCGTAGAACCCAAGCCAAACCTTCAACAGCCGTTAAAGTTTAGGAAAAATCGTCTCGTGTGCAAGATTATTGAAGCAAATGGGGGAGATAGAAGAACTGCACTAGTTTTTAATACCGACAAGAATTCCATTAGAAATAGTTTTAGGAACAGAAGAATGCAGTTATCATTGCCATCGTTACAATTATTATAAACCTTATCATGTACAAAGAAAGGATTCACCAAAATAGGATGGTGAGGACAATGTGATATTTATTCTTATTTTCCATTTGTGCTTTATTAATGCATACGCCTAAGTACACGCAAAATAATTGACTAAAAAACGCTTTTTGAACTAATCAGGAATTCAAAGCACGTTACTAAAATGTGGCGCAGGTTATACATCTACGACTGTTGATAAATAGATCAAACGCGGAGTCGATGTGTACGTGGAGGAGTTAGGTTTGTGTCGTCTTTATTTGCGACTCCTCACTTAGTGCGACGATTTTATTTGTTATAGTTAATAGAATGTGAGATTATATTCTCAGAACTGTTCCTTTTTTGAACTTAGTTAATATTGTTTTCTACTGCTCCAAGCCAAGATGAAAAACAGATTAATCTTTTATACGGAGATATAAGTTAGGGTAAAAGATAATCACTACATGTATAAATTATTATAAGAAATCATTCAAATATCCTATTCTAAATGTGCGGATACCTTTGAGTCAATTTCCAAGAATTGAAATACAGTTTGCTCTTTGAGAATTTAGAACAGAATTGAGGTTCAAACTGTTCTTAGAAAAAAAAGGATGCAGACTGTTCAGGAACTATCTGTTGCTTGAGGAGCCATGCTTGGATCGAAGGTCGAATTAACTCCAAACTTTAGTATAATTACACTCCAATAATTATGCTCTGATTATTGTTTTGGGCTGGTTCATTCATGTTAAAAAAAATTTTTGACTTCAAGGTGAAAAAAAGTATTATGTGCCAATATCTGATCAAATTTTTATTTTTTTTTACACTTACATTTTTTTATACATTTATTCATAGAAAGTAACTGCAACTATGTAACTAGATCATCTAATTAGAAGAGTCGCATTCAAAACTGTTTGAGCAAACGGTTTACTTACATTTCTGCTTTGAAGATTCTTTTAAGAAGAATTAGAACATTCCAATTTGATATTTCAATACCCTCCGATTACAATTGCAGTTGTTTTCTTAAATTCTAATTGATTTCGATTGATGCTCAAAAGTGTCCATATAACCTTTGATATTTTCACCAAAGTATAAAGTCGATATATAAGGTTGTTGTTCGAAATCGTTGTGGAATTGGTAAACTTGAATTGTTCGATTATATGAAGTAATTTACACCTACGTATAAACTTTGCAAGACGAAAAATGTTAATCTTAAGCTTTAAATTCAATGAAGTGAATAATTGTTGCTTGCGAGCGATTTTAATATCAGTGAATTATTATGTGTCCAAAAATTTTTATCATGAAAGATATAGTACAATTTTATATTTATAATAAGTAGGAATAAATATGTATGTTACTGTCTGAAAAAGTTCAAGTTATGTATGTATTTATGTCTTATGTTGTCTCTCTTAATTGTACCGACCTATGAACAAAATTTGCGAGGAAAATTAATTTTTACATTCCATGTTGAAGATATTTGATCCTAAAATGCCTTTCGTAATGCAAGAATGTACTTTCGTCTCATCAGGAAAGTTTGAAGCATTATTATAGAAATATTATAGTATATAATGTAAGTATCACTTTGTTATTGTTAAGCTATTATATAACTTTTTATGTCCTAAAAAGTCTGTAAAATGATAGTACACATATTATTATTTTAAAAATAAGATTATTTATGTACAGATTTATTTTTTACAGAAAATTTCCCCTCCTTGTCTACAAAAAACAATTTTAAATTTAAAAACTGAGGAAATATATCTGCTTCAAGCAAGTCACTGTGTTGTTATGTTTAATATTTTTAAGAGATTGATTTCAAAATTTGTGGTTATTTCTGTGTCTAAACAGTTTGATGTTTTATTATGTTTATGGAAATTTCTCAATATCAGATTTGAAACTTTTTCAAAACTAGATTATTACTTCGAATACCAGAGATTTAAATTTAATTTTCGAATCTCTTTGTCACGCGTGGTAACAAAAGTAAATATTACCCACGGAGTTATAAACTGCGCATGCGCAAAATGCACTAACGGAAACCTGCGGGCTGCGGCGATCGTGTGGAAGCCAGAAAAACGCGAGAACATGTCATTTTAATATTACAGTTTACTCCGATTTTGCGTGCTCAGGTTATTTTTTCCTCTGCACCTGTGATAAATCTCCCTCTCTCTCCCTAATTGTGATTTATCAATAATCATATTTCAAACAAAAAGGTAAGCTGACATTCAATTTCATTATCATTCACAATGCGTCTATAGTGCTGATAAATCGTTCCCCGCCGAAATGAATCCATCATGTGTTGATATTCAAGCGTGATTTCAAAATTAGCTGTTATTTCAAGGAATCAATATTCTATTTCTGATATACGTGGAAGTGTTGAATGAATGGCAATCGATAAAGTAGAAGCATACGACACTCGAAATGATTATATGATTGAGAGGTTAACCTTATTGTTCTTGACATAGGTTGTTTGCACGTTTTCCGACACGTTTGCGCCGAGAAATCAATATTCGGGAGACCTTGATCTCCCTTTTATATTCTCAGATATATGTTATAACGTATGTAATAGTGATAATCTTTTTACGAATTTTGTTACAGTTGAATCGTGAAAGTGAAATTTGGGATTTATCAATTTTTGCACGTGTGAACAGAAAAATGATTTTAAACCGATTATCTGATAAATAACTGACAAATTAACTTTTTTCGAGAACTTTTTTCTCTGTAGAATTTGCTTGATCTATTCACTATTTTTTGTTTACCACATTTATTTTAAATGTACCAATTGTTCCCTTGCCTTTGATAATTACTTGCGGCTCCTTTAATTTTTAGTCTTATCCGCTGAACAGTTTGTATCTGGCATTTAGAAGAATTTCACAATATTAGCGAAGATCCTTTAAGGGATGATGTTTTCTATGTCCTTAAGAAAATTCACGATAAGTATGGAAGAGTTATTTGTGATTTTATTTACAAGTGAAAATAGCGCATGACTCTTTTATGTGGGTAACTTCAAACTTATTTAGAGTTGTGCAATAAAAATAGACATACGTTCATGCGAAACTATATATGTTTCTAAACGGAGCTGATGATTTTACTTTATCATTCAAGTATTCCAAATTTGCATTGAATGTCAAATTTCAGGGTTTCTATGTATATAACCTATTACTTATTCGAATTTAAAAGAAGATACGATTTTCCAAAGTCTGGAGTCTGTTAAATCATATTATTGCACAGCTCTATTGAAAATCAGTGTATAGAAGTTGTTTTTGTCCTCCTACATGTAGAAAAACTTTCATCTTCTTGACTTTCCTCTGAAATCTTTGACGAATTTATGAAATTCTCTAAATACTTCTGTGAAATAAAAAGTTTTTGTTCAAATATATTATTCCTTCCTTTATTGTTAAATATTTTATCAGGCGGACAGTCTATAGATGAAAGTTATGTACTTGATTCACAGTTAACATCAGTTCAAAATACTTGAAGATCATCATACTTTACATTCGATGATTGCAAAGATGCTAATGAAAACAACATGCTAATTTCGCAGGTGCTTTTAATATGGTCCAGAAAGGCTTTCGGCCGCTGGTTTTGTGCGGCCCCTCGGGTACAGGGAAAAGTACTTTGATAAAAAAACTTTTTAACGAACTTCCTGATACATTTGGCTTCTCGATTAGCCATACAACAAGAAAACCTAGAGCAGGCGAACAAAATGGCAAGGAATATTACTTCACTGATAAAGAAGAAATGCAGAGTCAAATTGATAATGGGTATTTTCTTGAAAGTGCAACGTACAGTGGTAACCTGTACGGAACAAGGTAACTTTAACTGAATTTACATCACCTAATTTCTATCTCCAACCCTTAGAGGCCTTCAGACTTCAAAAGTTCTTTCTCGAACTTTGATTTCAATTTGTATAATCTAGAAAATGATCTTTTCCATCTTTTTGCAGTAAACGAGCCGTTGAGGATGTGCAACGTGCCGGAAAAGTATGTGTGTTAGACATTGATGTGCAAGGCGTGAAACAAATTAAGGAAAAAAATTGTCTGGATCCGTTATACATATTTGTGAAACCACCATCCATCTCCGAATTGGAAAAGCGATTGCGAGAACGTAATACTGAAACTGAGGAATCTCTCCAAAGCAGGTTAAACGCAGCCAAGGAGGAAATAAAATATGGTAACAAAATATACCTTGAATCAATTTAATTTTACCTCTTGTGATCAATTTATAAGTTTCCTTAAAATTCAAAAATCAGTTTTTATCCTATCACCCGCAGCCAGTTGTTTTGTAACGAAATTTGTTACAAAACTCTTATTGGAGAAAAATAAATATGCCTATTTTTCTGCATTTATCCTTCCTTTACACTTTCCACGTCCTGGCTTTAATGGCTCATCCAATTTTCCAGTTAAGTAACTCGAATCAATTAATTTTACTCTATACAAGCTCTAGACATTTTTTAGACAGTATTCTTATTTATAACAGGTGAACAACCAGGGAATTTTCATCTCGTAATCGAGAACGACAAGGTAGAGAAGGCCTACAAAAAACTTCGGGACTTCGTTGTCACTGAAATCGAACGACAGCAAGACTCAGGTATAATCAATACATTTAATTGTATACCTTCATTTAAATTGTAGAGTACTTTGCCTGATATAACATTTGGAACTCTTTCGAGACTGAGACGAATTCCATAATCAAATGTATATAAACCAGTCAGTTACTTTTTTGTTATTATTTTACAGCTAATGATTGATCAACTAATTAATAAAAATATAAAACTAATTAGAGGACTAAACCGTTTTTTTAATATTTACAGAAAATTAACCAATTACCTGGGGATGCAATCTCTGTCATAAATGGCACTAGTTAATTTGATCTCGCCTTGCTTGTGGCAGGACGACAAGCTTAGAATATTAATGAATTACTCGTTTAGTGAACAAAGCTGGAATTGTAAACAGATGATATTGACACAAGCTGTAAATTTGCATTTAAAGTTGTCTGAAAATTTTTGTTCACTTAACTTGAAACAGGAAAAAAAATTGTAAATACCCAACTCAAAACTGTTGTACTTAACCATGTTCAGTGCACTCGTCAGTATTTTATTTTTCTACTTTTGAAATATTTTATTTCAAACAGGAGCAAACGATCCTCGTTTAATTTCTGTCATAAACCGCCGACAGTTACGAGAATTATATACTTTTGGTAATGCTGAATTGCGAGTAAAAAGAAGAGGATCATTGAAGTCAGAAATGTTTATTCAAAAAATGTATATGTCTCAAATTATTATGTACCTTCAAAAATTTCTCTTTGAATTATGCGGATGGGACAGCAAAATATCGTTTCATTCTGTTCATTTATGCTGAACAATTCGTTCGTGAATGCGACCAAAGTATCCAAGATATCGATAACGAGATCTGATAGGTATTGGGATCTCTTTTCCTATGATTTTAATTATTTTTTTATATTTAAGATATTTTTACACTTCTCATATATCAGTCTTTCAATGAGACTCGTTTTGTATTATTGCAGCATACAAAAGCAAATGCAATTTGCTCTTGTATTTTTCTACCTATGTATCATAAGTCAATTTTACCATAATGTACGTTTATTTTCAAGTCAACTATTTTCAAGCGCTGAATTCATTGCATATGATTCAAACCGGCAGATCATTGTCAAATTATAAGTTACGTTCATTTTCTAATGTAAGCATAGTTGAATGCAATTCCGATCGCAGCCAAAGATGGGATGGTATAACTTGCTAGAAATAAATGTATCTTTTAAAGTGTTACGATTAAATTTAATGTAACCTAGAGTTAGATAACTGTGACCACCCACCACTTGAAAAGTTGTGTTCCATTAGAGTTACTTGTAAATATGACAGGTATTCTTTTCTACATTCATCTGAAAATATTAAGATGCATTGTAGAAAAGCTTCGCCTTGTATGTTCCGTCACTCGTCATGCATTGGTTGCATTAACCCATCAGCTGCTAGCGGTACTGTATGGTACCACGCGGTTCCTCTCTTGAAAATCCCCTTTAAAACTCTAG
>WSXT02207300.1:0-18095 GCA_011762715.2 Neuroterus valhalla
TCCTGTGATATCCCCTCCACGGCGACGGTCACTCACACGAAGTTGGACCTCTGCTCACGCACGTACGGCTGCTCATAGCGTGCTGCTGATTGGTCCAGCTTCATTAATTTATAACTCGCAAAATAAAACTTCAAACACTTTTTGGAAGAGGAATTTTCCATTTCTTTTTCGATTTTTTATACAGCTATATAAGTCCTGACAAGTTGACCTGGGACACCCTGTATACATAGACCAATTATCCTGCCGCGGAATGGTGCTGTGCAAGCAAGTCATATATGATACAGCGTACATAGTTACAACAGTTTGTTTGCCCTTGTGAAAGATTTGCTTTTCATGAAATTTCTTTATTCACAAGTAGTCGAGCAATCAAAAATCATTGTTGTCACCCAGTAAAAAATCAACAATTAGCCCATTCTTGGTCCATTCTTTGCAGCCAATAGTTACCCATGTTTTCGAGACCATTGTAGAATCTTGGCTACCAGTCTTGAGCCATCATTGAATGCCAAGTCTTGAATTGGCGTTCTCATCCTAAGCTTGAGCTAATGATGGCCCAAGATTGGCAGCTAGTCGTGCACAGACTCTTATCAGTATCAGATCAGTATCAAGCCATTCTCATGCAAACAGTCAACATTGGCAATTTCCTACCAGTGTTTAACTATTTTCCTATAATATGCTAATGTAAAAATATTTCGGCTGTTTATTTAGATATATGATTTCCGTATTGTCTAATATTTTATATCATCTACGCCCAATCAATATAGATTCGAGGACTTCACACTTTCTGAAACTTAGTGTACGAATTTGGAATGTGGATAAACTAATCAATTTCGAATCATGTAGAAATTTTTCGAAATCCCTGAAATTACGTGCATTACGTTCATCTCTTCAAGAAATGTCTAACAAACGATCAAGATATCTGGAAATATATTTAAATTCTTGAGAAACTGAAAATGTCTGAAAATTCTTTGAGATTCCGTGAAATCTTTCATAATCTCCTTATCCAAATTGTTTTTATGAAAATATTAGGATTTTCAACTGCCGTCCCGAAGGTAAAATCATAAATTTATAAATGGTACTAATTGCTCTGATTCCATGTTATGTTCTGCTATTCAATTTCTTGCGTATACTGTGTTTGGCTCCTCTTTTCAATACAAGGGGCCAAACACATTGAAATACAATGTGTTCGAAACTTTCTGTCCTAGAAAAAATTTCTTGGTGACTTTTCCTTCTGGACAGTCGATATTCGTTTTCTGATTCTATTACAAGGAATGAATCGCATATCCCGAAGATGTTCTTTGGCAGAACTATTCGCGTGCATCACAGGAAATGAGGTAAAAGCGAACTACTACTTTCTCATCCCTACATATTCTTACATTTCCCCCTATACCACCATATACCTGTACATTCCTATTCCTATGTGAGAGAATGGAACGACGAACGGTTATTGCAACGAAACGGTAAATAGTCGAGCATATATCGCATGCCATGCCGCAATATGCGGGAGTAGAAATTGAACGTGTGTTCCTCTTCAAACTCAAGTAGAAAGAAGCGCCATACTTCCGAACTGGATTGTTCAAACTACAGTTGTTCAAAATAAATAAAAAGTTGAGCAGCTCAGGGAATGTGGAAAATATAAGAGGAAAGTAAAAAAAATAATTTCTTAGAAAGAAAGGCAGAAGAAAAAGAAACTAATGATCATAAAAAGCTATCCAACATTTTCCATTACAGAATTAACAGAGGTAAGTTAATGTTGCGGATATTTCCCAAGAGTACGGGGACATTTTTTTACTTAGAATCTTTGCACGCGTATCTACATAGTTGTGCAAGTGCAAACTGAGCGTGTGCATAGTAGTCCAAGTTCGAATAATCAATCTGGTAAAAGAGGTCCAAAGAACATTATGTAGTACACGTGCACAGTTGATACTTGGAAACCTGTGCACGTGCACGTGTACAATCGTCTGATACTCCGAGTCTCAACGGTGCACGTGCACAGTTTTGCAAGTGAAAACTTTTTACGTGCATAGTAGTCCAAGTTCCATTATAGTCGATACTTAGAAACTTTGAAACGTGCCAACGGTGCACGTGTCCAGTTGTCTGATCGTCCAAGTGTCAATTGTGTATGTGCACAGTTGTGCAAGTGCAAACTGTGCGTGTGCATAGTAGTCCAAGTTCCAATAATCAGTCTGGGAGAAGAGGTCCGGAGGACATTATATAGTACACGTGCACAGTTGATACTTGGAAACCTGTGCACGTGCACGTGTACAATCGTCTGATACTCCGAGTCTCAACGGTGCACGTGCACAGTTTTGCAAGTGAAAACTTTTTACGTGCATAGTAGTCCAAGTTCCATTATATAATGTGGAAAAGGGGTCCGAAGGTCATTGGATAGTAGACGTGCACAGTCGACACTTAGAAACTAGAAAAAGTGCCAACGGTGCACGTGTTCAGTTGTCTGGTCGTCCAAGTGGCAATTGCGTATGTGCACAGTTGTGCAAGTGCAAACTGGGCGTGTGCATAGTAGTCAAAGTTCCAATAATTATTATGGTAGAAGAGGTCCGAAGGACATTATGTAGTGCACGTCCACAGTTTTGCAAATGAGAACTGTGCACGTGCATAGTAGTCTAAGTTCCAATAATAAATCTGTTAAGAGAGGTCCGAAAGACATTATATAGTACACGTGCACAGTTGATATTCGGAAACCTGTGCACGTTCCAACTGTGCATGTGTACAATTGTCTAATACTCCAAGTGTCTACAGTGCACGTGCACAGTTTTGCAAGTGAAAACTGTGCTCGTGCATAGTACTCCAAGTTCCAATAATAAATCTGGTAAAAGGGGTCCGAAGAACATTGTGTAGTACACGTGCACAGTTGGTACTTGGAAACCTGCGCACGTTCCAACTGTGCATGTGTACAATCGTCTGATACTCCAAGAGTCAACGGTGCACGTGCACAGTTTTGCAAGTGAAAACTGTTCACGTGCATAGTAGTCAAAGTTCCAATAATAAATCTGGTGAAAAAGGTCCAAAGGACATTATGTAGCACACGTGCACAGTTTCTACTTGGAAAACTGTGCACGTGCATAGTAGTTCCAGTTCAAATGATAAATCTGGTAAAAGAGGTCCGAAGGACATTATTTAGTACACGTGCACGGTTGATACTTGGAAACCTGTGCACGTTTCCACTGTACACGTGTACAGTTGTCTGATACTTCAAGTGTCAACGGTGCACGTGCACAGTTTTGCAAGTGAAAACTTTGCATGTGCATAGTAGTCCAAGTTCCATTAAGCAATCTGTTAAAAGAGGTCCGAAGGATAATACGTAGCACACGTGCACCGTTTCTACTTGGAAAACTGTGCACGTGCATAGAAGTCCAAGTTCCGAAAATAGATCTGGTGAAAGAGGTCCGAAGGACATTATTTAGCACACGTGCATAGTTTCTACTTGGAAAACTGTGCACGTGCCAATTTTGCCCGTGTACAGTTGACTGATTACCCAAGTGGCATCTGTGCACGTGCAAAGTTGTGCAAATTCACAACTATGCACCATTATAAACTCCAGGAATAGTAGTCTGGAGGTCGTAATGTAGGAGAGGAGCACAGTTGACATTTGGAAATCTGTGCACGTGCACGCTTGGCATATATTCAATCGGACAACTGCGCAAGTGCCCAGTTGGTAAGTGCACGGATGGCACGTGCATAGTTTGCCGTCTGGACATTTATGTGCACAGTTGGGCACGTGAAAAAATACTTAGTGCGAAGTCGTCCGGTACTCATTTCCGAAGGGGTAAAAATGTAAACTATTCACGCTATCACTATAATGGTAATTTTTGTTGCAGAAAAAGTTTTTTCTAAAAAACCGGAATGGAGATGACCCTTCGTTTTTCTGTATAAAAAAAAGTAGAAAATCTTGATTTGAGATATTTGAGGGGTCTGGAACTTTAAAAACGGAAGCGTGCGCCTCTGAAATTTTCCAGGGAAATTAAAATGCGGAGGGAATAATATATAATCTGAAATCTTCGGAACTATCATCGCTACCGATGAAACATAATTATTTTGACAGAATCATAAATCTGATTACAGATATGATGGAATTCTTTTCAAGTCAAAAGTTCCGGTTGGGTCTCTGGAAAATACAAGATGTTATAAAAAATGCTAAATTATTGAATCTGCGAACTTGGAATTGATTTTTTGGTATTTTCTCATGTACAGTGTTTCACTCTACCCAAAAAAGTACATTCAACATCAGGTAATATAAAATTTTTATCTTGACCACTTTCTCTTCACGAAGTGTCAGTCTTTTCCAGGTATCCATAAAAAACTCATTCACACGTAGGTAGCAAGGTTCATGCATAAATGATACAGTTGAATACTTCTAGACAATCTTTAAAGTTGACTTAGATTTCCCTACAATTTTTATAAACCCTCGCAACTATTTCTCAGTAATAGGAACCACTTATGCTAGAGACCTCGACGTTAATAATACTTGATTTTTATGTATAAAGTTACATCAAAGTATCATTATTTCTATTGGAAAATGTTTTAACATGAGAATATCTAATAAAAATTATCAACAGGGTGGTGACTCAAGCTTCTACCATAAATTTTGGCCTATATTTAGTTTTTCCGGTTAAAAATACATTTTTACCATGTTGCCAATAGAAAAACGCTTCTAAGATATAAGTGGTATCGGAGAAATCAAATACTCGGTTAAGAGGAGGGGATATCTAGAGGAAGCAACTCCGAGAATGCTTTTTTTGGAGGAAAAGAAGCAAATATATGTAAGGAGCGTGAAAAACATCAATTCCATAGAAAAAAATATAGAGTGAGAGGTCGCTACAGTCACAACAGTTGTTCAGATGAACGTCCTACAGAGGGCAGGAGTAGAGTCGGAGGCCTCTATCCAGACAGTAATCCTCAGAATGGAGACTCAGAAGCAATATAAAGCTGGCGGCAGAATTATTGAAAAAACATGAAGATCGATCAGAAAGGGAAGTGGAGAATATTTACGCCAATGCGTAAAATTTCATCATTTTTTATCGGAAGTTCAATCACATTGTTCGATTTTTTTATGCGTCAACTGTTCTGTTAGAAATCCGCATTGTTTTTCTCAAAATTTGATTATTCTGGTAGAGAATCTAATCCTCTAGCAAGAAAATAACTTTTTGTTGGAAAATCATGTTCTTCAATCATTTTCCCTAGCATCCTGAAGACTTGTTATAAAAAAGAAGGCATCTTCCGAATTATTATTACAAGAAGGGAAAAAATTCTGGTAGAAAATTTGTACTTTTGGGTAAGTAAACAATTCAACAAGTGGCTGAGTAATTAGTGCCGGCAACCTCATAATAATGACGATCTTGATAAACTCGCTGTCCTTGAAATCCTTAATTGGAATCGCCATTATTGTCACTTTTTCCAAGTTGGTTTCCCCATAGATTAAAACTTCAAGCAAGTGTAAGAAAATGTTAAATAAGCCCCGAGGACAAACGGAGAACTTGCCATCTTTCAAGAAGCCTCTCTGTTCTGGCCTTCTCTCTTTGTTATTCGTTATTCTTTCTCGGCTCTGAGAGGGGAACGTTGACCCCCGACCCAATTAATGTCTCGTCTAACTGAAGTTTCAAGAAGTGTCGACAAGACTTGGAAACATGCGAAAAACTCTGCAGAGTCAGAACACGCGACAGTTGCACTCTTTATAATTCAACTAAACAGAAGTTGGATAACTCTGAAAATTAGCATCAAGATATTACACAACTATGTACAATTTTGTTGATGACCTACAGCACGATTCTTCCTCAAGTCATTCCTGAGTCATTTCTATAAGCCTAATATAGGTATTATATAGCTGTTAGTATTTCGGGAAATATTAGTTCAGAGTAGTACGTAAGCTTATTGTTGAAGAACTAGTAAAGTCATGTTTATCACCTTTTCGCTTGTAGATTTGGACGAAAATCCCCTTTCTCCAATTATTTAAGACATCACCGTTCACAGCACACATATCTATAAATTTATTTTGCCACACAAAAAAGTATTCGCCACTGCTCTGAATTAGCAGCCTTTCGATTTTTCGGCTTCCTCGTCGATATTAACTCTTCTTTGGACATTAACGAATGGATTGAGTTTTGTCTAATATTTCATTTTTTGTATCATCGTTGTTCTGCTCTGAGGCCCGATGATACAAAAGATTATATATTCGACAAAACCTAATCCAGTCGTTGATGGCCAAAGGAGAGTTAATATCAACGACATTATAGTGTCGAATACCTGTTTGTGTGACAAATTAAATTTATAAATATGTGTGCTGTGAACGGTTATGTCTTAAATGAATGAAGAAAGGTGATTTTTGGCCTAACCTGCAAGGAAAAAGGTGATAAACGTTACTTGTTTTTCAGCCTTGTGCAGGGTGACATATATATTAATTCAACTTTACACACTATACTTTTCGTTTTTCTGGCTAGTGTAGATTCTCTGTTTCAACTCGCGTCTGGTTAGACTTGTTCTGACTTTTTCTTCGCCTTTATCCTTGACCAGGGTTGAATACTGTAATCTGATGATTGTGTATTACGAGGCATTCCGAAAATTTCAAGAGATACGAAAGACGTTTCAACGATTTCAGAAATTTTTAAAATAATTCTAGGAAACAAATAAAAATTCATTTCGAACGATGTCTACGAATTTCCAGGGTTTTCAAAAATATAATGGATTTCAGAGAAAATCAAAGGATTTCGAACATTCTAAGTTATTTCAAAAAATTCCAAATAATCTCAAGGGATGGTAGTGTCGGAGTGTTACAAGGAATACTCAAGATTCCCAGAGATTTCGAAAGATTCCTTTTTATTTTAATAGACTTTAACGATTTAGAAGGAATCTACAGGATTTCCTAGGATTTGGAGGGATCTGAATTAATTTCCATGAAATGTAAGGGAAAAATAAATTTTTTTTCGACGGATTAGGGAAAGAACATAGAATTGCATACAGGAGCTTTACCTCCTGGGAACTGAAGATTTTCCTCAAATTTTTATTCTTGAGCTCCCTTTCTCCCGAGCGTTTATTGTATTTTATATTCCACTTCGGAGTCTTTAAACACCTCCTTCGAGAAATAAGGATTTTATTCCTTTCCATTTCTAACTTTTATTATTCTGAACAAAACAGGATGCATTTATGTATATCTTATGAGAAAAAACATTTACAACATTCAGCAAAATATACTTTGCTGGAAGAGAACGAGATTTATGTAGCAATTAGGAAAAAACAATATAGCATCAGTGACAGAGGACGTAAATCAATCCTCTGAAATTTAAATTTTTTTCAAATAATAAAATCTGTCGAAGGTTGTAAGAGTTCTAGACCTTATATTTAAGTTTAAATATAAAATGAAGGAGTGGTGACCCAGGACAAGTAAATGCAGATTGGAACAGACAATTCGTTCAACTAAAGAAATTTATTGAAGAAGTATGAAATTGTAGGATTACAAAACAAGCTTCCGACTGGATTCTATGCCTGGGTGGCAAACCAGAATTCAGCTCGAGGGTACAGTATGCCGAATTGCGAAATAAACGATAAATCGAATAGAAATAATACATCAAATAGAAGTATCAGATCTAAATAGAAACTATAAATTCAAGAGAGTAAACAAAGAGTAAATAAAACGAAATCAAAATGTATAGAGCCGAGGTAGCATGCCCAAAACAAATAATAAACAAAATCAGAATGTACGGAGCCGCAGTGGCATGCCCAAAACAAACAAATAATAATCAAAGCGTATGGAGCCAAGGTGGCGTACCCAATACAAAATATGAGGTTAGATCCTTAGAGCCGAGGTGACGTACCCAGGTTTCTTTTATAAGTAGGCAACGGCAGCTTAGGTAGCGTAAACCATCTCAAAAGTTTCTTACTCTTGGTTTCCTCAGTTCCAAAAGAGTGCATCAACTCCAGGCAGGGGTGGTGGAGTCGAAACCTCACGAGGAACAGTCTAACAGTTGTTGGGACGCTCACCCGTTTGGTACTGAATCTCTGTTTGCTCGGCTTCTTAAACCCTTGGATCCCTGCTTTGGTAATGAGAGGAAGCGTCCTGCGCTGTCTACCGGCTGACTCGTGGTACTTCTGGCGTAGCACGTGTCTTGTTTGTACTGCCTATATCTACACGGTCTATACCTGTAATGCCTATATTTCTGATGCCGAAATGTCTAATACCTTGCTCGGCACTGAGCAGAGGCCTCTGGCTAGACTTGACCCTTCCAGTGAATCACAACCGTTACAAGGTAGAGTCAGGGTACTTGGTCATTTCGGAGACCCAAAGAAGAACGGTATAAGGAAAAAATTGATGAGATCATGCATAAAGAAAAGCTTCTTTATGACAAACAGATCACAACCTCATAGTTCAAAATATGAATGTTGGTCAAGGATGGAAGCAAAGGAGAAGTGATGATTCGCAGACGAAGTAGACGTGAGGTGCAATGCAAAATATACAGAAACAAGAAGACAGGGAGAAATACAGTAAAAAGTTGATTATTCGTTTCATCGTGTAAGGGACGCGTAAATAATTATAAGAAGCAGAATTCTTAAGAGTGCATTCAAAGTCCGCGGTACTACAAGTGTGGAAAGATTTACTGGAGATGCTTGATGGAATGATGGAAACACTATGGCTGTCAGCAAGAAAAAGCGAGCGTACTGTACTGTATGGGATGCGGAAAAAGTGAAAGGCAGTTTGAATGTTTGCTGATTTTTTTTGTCTTCATTGTGCGGAAGTCAGGCTTTGAAGCATAACAACGCTGATACAGAAGATGATATATTATACAACATGGTCGTAGATGACGAAAGGAGAATCGATATCGACGATATATCTGTAATCAAGAAAAAGAAGAATGGAAAGGCTGCTGGTGTTGACGCTATCACTGCTAAAATGCGGTGGCAGATGCTCGTTTGTAGGGCTGAGTGAATTGATGAATATGTGTGCTGTGCACGTTGAAGTTACGAATGATTGAAGGTATGCTTTTGTTGCCCCAATCTACGAGGGAAAGGGTGGAGGAGGCAACTGTTCTTATTACAGAGCAATAGGCCTACCATTTACTGTGGGTACAATATTTACCAAAATACTAATCAACGAAGTCATGGGAACAACTGAAGAAAGGGTCTCGGGACCACTATAATGAACGATCTAGGACTTAACTCCGAAAGCAGGCTTACTTTTGTGAAACAATGCGACAATAAATTCACGAGAGCAAACAAACTGTTAGGGTTTATTCTTTGGGTCTTTAGGGACTTACGGAAAAGAAAAACGTCAAGAATACTCCATGTATCGCTTGTGAATCCAATACTCGAATTCGCTTTTGCGATATGGTATCAAAACCACGCTGTATATAAAAATAATATATACTAAATCAGTTTCTATTAAAAGTTCCAACTAATTTCTGAAAGAGTTTGTAAAAACTACGAAAATATTCTCTAATGCATAACTACTACTGCATGTACTGCATGCATGTCTACTTTGTATTCTCAATTTCCAAATCTGTCAATGTATCTACTTGATCCCACTTTAAGACGCTCCGCAGCTTGGTTTAACTAATATATTTCAGTTATATAGGTTTGTAATAAATGGAGTAAATGTTAAACCTATGAAAACCGTTAAAGCAATGTGTAATAACAGTAAAGCGGGTATAAGGGTGAATGGCCAACTGAGTGATTGGTTTAATATTTAGCAAGGCGTAAGGCAAGGATGCGTCGTGTCTTCATGTTTCACATATACCTGGACAAATGATTAAGAATACATGATTTCAAGAATGCTTCTTTGACGAAGAAGGTGTGGCTTTTTAACAGTGGAAGTTTGTGGATTTGAGTTAGCAAATGTTAAGATTGTTACAGGACATTCTTGCAAAGTCTGATGAACAGAATAGAAACTTGCATGCAAAATATGGGTCCAAAGATTAACGTTAATAAAACAAGAGTCCTTGCATTCGAAAAGTGATGATAAAACGGTATGCAAGATGCTTTGAGTGATTAGAAGATAGAGCAAGTTAATAATTTCGTGGATGTTCATTTACTGCTGACGGAAAGATAAATTCAAAGATCCTTAGATGCTCTATTATCTTTCCCAGCATGCCCCAGAACTTAAATAAGAGCCAATAATATTTCTTATCTATTTTTACCAAAATTCTTGTTTTTCATGTATCCAGAAGACTTTATGGGCTTCAGGCACATTTTCATCTTCAAAAGACTAGTCTCTTGTATAAATATGTACACGTATATACAGGGGTCATTATACTTCATGTGCATGCATTTTCGTGATGAGAATAACACAATGAACTTTGCATGTCCTCGAAGGAAGATGAACTCGTTGCGCTGGAAAAATAATTTTCCACAAAGACGATCAAAGGTGTTTCCACATATTATTCGTGAGCTATGAAAATTGTTATATTCCATTTAAAAATGTTAGAAAATGGTTCAGAATACAAGGAATAGAAAATTTACTATAGCCGGAATCATTCCATATGGATCATTATCAAATCCAAAAAAATGGTTCAATTTGAATATTTTCTTGATCAATGCGTTTAACGGATCAAAAATACGCCCTTCTGGTTAAAACATTCAGCCGTTTGTCAAATGGTTCACCTTGCTGGCCAAACAGTTTAATTCTTTGGTACAAAATCCCTACTCATTGGTTAGAAATTTATATTTCGAGGTTGAAAATATAAATATTCTCTTGAAGATTCAACTATTATATTGAAAATTTCTCCCTTTGTCTTGAAGGTTCAGCTATTTGGTTGTATATGTAATTATTTGGTTGACGAAAAATTTGCTCCTAATTCATCTTTGCAGGCAGGTTTCAAGATTCGGATATCAGTTGAAAAAGATAACTGTACAAGTCTTATGTTAAAGTTCATACAACAAATTGTATTTGAATGATTATCAATAACGATTGAAATGTTACACTATGTTAGTTCTGACTCGATTGAAAAAAAAGTTTTTTTTCACTGATGGCGTTTTCGAATCAGCAACAACGGATACCTGAGGGATTATGTTATCGATAACTGATTCAAGTCAGTGATATTCAATTCGCGTTTTTCCCTATCTACATAAGTATATATTCAGGAATAACTGAATAATTAGTCAAAATTCAATAGACTGAACAAATTGGTAATATTTTTACGAATTCATTGTGGGAGAGAATCGTAAAGCATTATATGAGAGTCATTTTAGCAGGAGACGGCGCTGTAATTACTCTTAGAGTGCACTCCTTCATATAGTTTTTACGACCTTCGTTCGCAGAATTATATACAGTCATAACATTTTTCAAATGAATGGATAATTAAATATTATCTTTGGAGGATCTGAGTTCCGGCATGCAAGGATCTAGAACTAATTCCTTAGATTCTAATCACTAGCAAAATATTCTGGTATTTTTCTTCGGAGGGCAAGTAAGGAATGAAAGTGACGCATCATTTCCAAAAGGGTTCAAATCAGGCTGTTGAATAAACCAAAAAGTCAACGATAAAGTTGCTTATACAATGGCTGAAGTAAGGCTTGAAGAAGATAAGACGCAAGAAGCGGAAGGTTCCGGAAGTCAATAAATCATCCTTCGATGCTGGAGAAAAGATCATCTCATTCTAAGACATGAAAGGCTGGGTTGGCGTTCAACGCGTGGCTACAGACATGGTACTTGGTCATTTCGAAGACCCAAGAACGGACGGTAATGGAAAAAAACTGATAAGCTTTTGCTCAGGAAAAGGCTTGTTCATTACAAAGACCTAGTTTGGGTCGAAAAGAATACCTATGTATTCTTGATGCAGAGGCAAAAGCCACAGCATGATTGTTATATCAAATGGAAGACTAGGAGAGAGATGAACTAATAACCTCATTCTAAGAAAAGGGATGGTTTATTACAAACAACAGGTTACGTTGTTTAATCATACTTTCAATTATACGCCAAAGCCTGAAAGAGTAGAAAGCAAATGCTTCGCTCCTCAAAGCAATAAAAAGCAATATATATAATAACATTAGAGCAAGTGCAAGTGTTCATAAACAATTTGATGATACATAATCATATGCCGGTACCCACTGTGCATTATGGCAGCGAGACCTACACGTATCAACAAGAAGATAAAAGAGTAATGTGCATGCGATCGGCATGCAATCCCACAAAATATATGCGGTAAATCGAAAATGAACGAAGTGAGTGATGAGACGGTTTTCAAAGAATGTGGAATAGAAGATACATAGTTTGAGATATTGATGATTCATTCTGATTATATATTGTAGACGAGTGAGATATTTGTACATAGCGTATCATTCATTGTTCTCAAACATGGATTTTTCAGTAAGATTTTTGAGTGCGGTCAATCCAAGGTAGGACCAGGAAATTGTTCGAAAATTAGGAATTAGATAATTACACTCTGTTTCATCTGCAAATGGAAGACAACGCAAACGCCGGTTTTGTTCAAGTGCAATTATGAATATCTATACCACATGCCAAAAATTTGGAGCATCCTGTCATCAAGGATGTGCGAAACTTGCGAAGCCATTGCCTAATGGACGCCATTCGAAATACTGTAAGACATTAAGATCAAATTCAGCGACACCTGGACCAGTAATCGCTATGGAAAAGCTAGACACTATATTGCAAATTTAAGGTTAGCTAATGAAGAAGATTTCGAACCGGTTAAGCTATATGTGGATTAATTACCTTCATGTATAGATCTGTTTGATGTGACTCTATCTCGAAAAAACGACTGGGTTGGTACTTTGAAAGAAGATCAGATCAAAACGAAAAATTATATCCAAGCATTGAATATAATAATATCATGAACAAAAACCTCGGATGTCTAGACCTCGTATAAGCAAACGTTCATGCGAACATATCTAAGTCTATTCCACCGATTTGGGATGAAGACATGCATCACCCAGCTTTGTTCTTACTAGTAACTTTAAAACAAATTGGTTCTACAATATTAAACATCACTCTACACTTTTTATCACTCAATTATAATTTTGAAAAATGTGGTTACTCTAGTCCATATGTTGCAGTATTAGATATAAATTGGTCTCCAGCATACGAATGTAATGATCCACATACTGCATGCGAATTTTTCTATGATATCTTGCAAACTATTTTGGAAGTGTCTTACGACCACTTCGCGGTTTAGATAACCAAGATTCATCGCGAGATGATATATCACTAATAAGTGATTAATGCATTTTTTCACTAGTGAAGTACGACCAGCATCAAAATCGCTTCGTCCAAAGAGGACTGCGAGTATTGCTTTCATCCCGAGCTCCCTATTGAAGGAGTGCCATAATTTTTCTGCACAGCAATCATTAATCATGACTCGATTTGAGAGAGTTCCCAAAAAACTAGAAGTCCGTTAGGGTGTGCCCGATATTCAGAAATGAAGGCAAAAACACAGACGCGTCAAATTATAGACCAATATGTATATTAAGTGCAATCTCTAACGCCTTCAAAATCTGTATATACATAGGGGGAGTGAGGAGTTGTGCGCCGGAGGGAGTTGTGAGCCATTTCGATTTCTGCCATGCTGTGATTGCTAGGTCTGTTGTATGTACTGTTCAGTGTTTCTCTTGACCCAAGCTAACATTTCGGTGAGCATTCATCGCATCTGCAGGCATTATTGGCCTTCATGTGAATCACTCATCGTTGAATCGCAAAGAAAGTTTTTTTCGATACTTGTTTTTGTGGTATTTTAGGGCCCGTTTGGCAAACAACTCTAAGGAAAAGTTTATACAAAACATTCCTTAGGCCATAGGCTCTCTACACCATAGGCACTTGAAGGGTGCAACATGGCGACTGGGTAAAATGCGACACCTGTGTTAAATGTGAATCCGATTAATTTTTGTAAATCTTCTAGTTACATCAAATTTATCTTAAATTCCATTTTCTACTACTTTAATAAACATAAATGATAAAATATGCTGTTTTCTGACTTTTTTTACATGGCTCACAACTCCCCACCAAAATTACGAATGCTCATTCTTTTACTTTTAGCTGATCTGCAATATTTCAAATACGACGGTGATTTTTTGCAAATTCTTTTGTCCAGTAGTTGTGTTTAGACGTTCTCTAGAAATTCAACTTAAAACATGAACAATCTATCGATTTTTATGGATGATATACCTCGAAAACAAAACCCGGCTCATAACTTCTCAAAATGTTTGCATCCCGAACAGGCTATCTGGCGAAAATCTGACAACATTCATGCAAATTTAAAAAACACTGTTAAAACAACAAGTCCATGTTGATGTAGTATATACATATCTCTCAAAGGCTTTTGACCAGTTTCTCATAGCATACTCATGTCTGGACTTCAAAACATAGGTCTACTGAGTAAATTGTTTTCTTGATTGTAATCATGCATTATTAGTTGACCGAACGATGTGCAATATGTTTATTATTCGTCTGAGGCATATTATCTCACACTAGCTTGGCAAGAGTTTCTGTCGTTAGGGATCTGGAAATAATTTTTGAATTATGGGATTTTTTATGCAAACATCTAGAAATTTTACGTCAGTAACTCTTGAAAAAATACTATCTAACTCTGGAGGTCGCTAAAAACTAGAATATGCATCAATAGTTTGGTCTTCAATATATACATATATGTAGACATGATATATATACAAAGCACAAGAAAATTATTGCAGATGAAGGCAACACTACCGTAATAATCAATGAAGAAGATCACAACAACAAAATCAAGAACCTTCTAACTGACGGTACATACGAAGAAATGAAAAGATATCTCACTAAAGCAATGATCAATAAAACGCAAACCCTCCCAGAGAACTCTAAACTTAACAAGGAAACAAAATCCAAATTGATACCCTCTAATCATATTTCTTCAAGACTTTATGGACCTCCAAAAATCCACAAAAGCAACGTTTCACTCAGACCGATCGTTAACGCGATTAACTCACCGACCAACAACCTAGCACGCTTTCTAACCAAAGAACTGAATCCTTTCGAAGGAAATTCAATTACTTACGTTCAAAATTCTTCTGACTTCATCAAAAAGATACAACAGGTTTACATTCAACCTCAGGAGATCCTTGTGAGTTTTGACGTACTATCTCTCTTTACGAAATCACTGATCCCTGATACAATCGATTTCATCCAATCCTTCGCAAACTTTCCCTCTGATCTCATACCTTTGATAGAACACTGTTTCAACAATACTTACATCTCTTCTGATAACCGATTCTACAAACAAACTTCAGGAGCAGCAATGGTGTCGCCCATTTCAGCGGTAATAACTAACATCTTTATTACACATCTGTAAAGTGAAATCTTCAGACAATCCAAGCTCACATCAGAAATCTGGTGCCGTTCCGTTGACAATTCTTTTGAAATCTGAGCACATGGACTGGATGAACTACACGAATTTTTCGATTTCATCAACCAATTAGATCCTTACATCTAGTTTAGCATGTGAATTGAACAAAAAACAAAATTGCCTTTCTTGGACGTTCTAGTTTACAAAAGATCTGATAAGACATTAGGGCATAAAGTTTACCGGAAACCTACTCATCAGAACGAGATACCTCGATGCATCCTTGCAACTCTTCCCATCCCAAAAGCAGTGGTTCATCAACTCCCTTGTTCACGGAGCTGTCTTCATGAAAGATAGGAATAATTCACAAAAGGAATTGCAAAGCGTAAAACAAACCCTTATGTGAAACGATTACACAGGCTGACAAAATTTTACAAAGGTCCGGAACCAGAGACCACACCTAGTGCACCCGAAGGCTTTTGCTGCGCTGAATCCGAATCGGACTTCAATAAAATTCCAGCACACTTAGTTTTTGAGATATTCTACCCTAAAAGGGTCAAAATCACGTTATTTTGATGTATTCAAGACCCCGTAACATCGCGAAAGAATTCATTTTCACAAAACTGTGGTGGCATCGTAAAGAACTACTCTTCACCTTCAAAACGCAAACTATAACTTTTCGATACGATTTTTTCCGGCCGAAATGTGGGGAATACAAATAGGAAAAATTTCACTTTTCACGGATATCATTTTTGCTACAAAAATATCTGACCAGGATATAAAAGTAGCAAAACCACAACCTGATTTCCTCAATGCTCGAGCCCTGAAACCTGCAAGTCTATAACCCTAGACCCCCACAACCCGATTTCCTTAACCCTCGAGCCCAATCACCTGCTACGTAATAACCCCAGACCCCGAAAACCCAATTTCCTTAACCCTCGAGACTAGTACCCTGCGAGTCTATAACAGTAGACCTCCACAACCCGATTTCCTTAACCCCCGAGCCCCGTAACCTAAGAGTCTATTACCCCAGACCCCCACAGACCAATTTCCTTAACCCTCGAGACTAGTAACCTGCGAGTCTATAACAGTAGACCCCCCCAACCCGATTTCCTAAACCCCCAAACCCTGTAACTTGCGAGTCTATTATTCCAGACCCTCACAACCTTATTCCCCTAATTCTGGAGTACAGTAACCTGCTATGCAATAACCCCAGACCCTGACCCTTTACCCTCGAGCCCAATCACCTGCTATGCAATAACCCCGAACCCCAACAACCCAATTTCCTTATTCCTCAAAACCAGAAACCTGCGAGTCTATAACCTTAGACACCCACAACCCGATTTCCTTAACCCCCGATCCCTGTAACCTAAGAGTCTATTATCCCAGACCCCCACAGACCAATTTTCTTAACCCTCGAGATACATTTACTGTTCAATAATTACAAAATATTATGAAATTTTCATTTTTGGAAAATTCGAAATGGCGGCTTTAAGATGGCGGCTCCACTAAATCGCGTTCGCAGCTGTTATTCAAGGTTTCCGCTTTTTGTAGTGATCTTAAATCAATTTAGAAGCATATAATAAAAATTCATGTAATTCCCTGTGTCTGTTACCTAAATTCATTGAATTTGGACCGAAAAAAATGAAAATTATCAACACTTGAAAAAAAGTCAAATTTTACCATTTCTTTTAACTTTAACCTCGTTTCAAACTTATTAATAAACAATTTTTCTTGGCGAATTTAGGTATCAGATACATGAAAAAGTATTTCCTTTCATGCACAATTGGAATTAAGTAAATCGGATGAAATTAACGAGCTCGGGGATTGAATAACAAACGCAAAACATGGTTTTGAGATTACCGCGTTCAAAGTTTTGAGAAAGTTTGAGTTTGCATAACTTTGTTGTTTTTGGTGATATCAAAACCGAAATTTATAGTCGGGGGTTTTGAACGTCGCTGATCACGAAGTCAAATGAACAAAATTCAAAATGGCGGAGCCAACATGGCGGATCCTAAAAAAATTGCACATTTTGATTTGGACGAAAATAGAAACACGAGTGCGTTCGAAACGCTCTAACTTCAAAAATATTTTTCAAATCGAAAAATCCTTTGGCACGAATATTCTCCACACATGTATCTATGATTTTCCGTAAAAAAAAACATTTTTTCCAAAAAATATGGTGGAGTGTCCCCTTAATTCTGTAGCACAGTAACCTGCTATGCAATAACCCCAGACCCTGAAAAACCAATTTCCTTTACCCTCGAGCCCAGTAACCTGCTATGCAATAACTTCAGACCCCCACAACCCGATTCCCTTAACTCTCGAGCATAGTAATCTGCTATGCAATAACCCTTGACCTCCACAACCCAATTTCCTTAACCTCTGAGCCCTGTAACCTAAGAGTCTATTACCCAAGACCCCCACAGACCGATTTCCTCAACCCTCGAGACTAGTAACCTGCGAGTCTATAACAGTAGACCCTCACAACCCGATTTCCTAAACCCCCGAGCCCTGTAACCTGCGAGTCTATTACTCCAGACCCTTACAACCTAATTCCCTTTATTATGGGGCACAATAACCTGCTATGCAATAAGTCTAGACCCCCACAACCCGATTTTCTTAACCCCGAGCCCTGTAACCTGCGAGTCTATTACCCCAGACCTCCACGACCCGATTCCTTCAACCCTCGAGACCAGTAACCTGCGAGTCTACAGCCCTCGATCACCATAACACGATTCTCTTAACCCCCGGGACCTGTAACCTCTGATTCTATAGCCCTCGACGACCATAACCCAATTTTCTCAATCGTTGAGTTTTGATTCT
>WSXT02207322.1:0-18093 GCA_011762715.2 Neuroterus valhalla
TTCTTGTATTCGCAGTTAACCTCAGGGGTGTTTAACCTCAGGGGCCTTTCCTCTATCCGCAACCTGAGGACGCGCTAGAGGATAACTTCCACAAAAAGGAATAATTTTCAACAATATACGTAAACTCCTAACAGAATGGGTTCACCTTTTGTGAAATCAAAAATATAATGCTTTAATCAGCTTAAAATACCACAGAAAACTATTTTCTTTTTCAGGATAACTCAATCCTCAACAGATGATTCTCTAACGAGGAATTCAATTTTGGATCAGAAAGAATTCAAATTTTCGCCAATGGCCATGCTACGCTCAAAAAACTAGTTCCTGTCCGGCCACTGAAGTTAAGCAGCGTTGGGCGTTTAGCTGTTGGCATGTTGGCGGGAGACTGCGGTCCTCCCGTGTATTCAACTCTAAAAAATATGACTCTTTACGAGTTACGCTTACCCCATAAGGGGTTATGGCCTAAGGTACAAAAAAAAAAATCAACAATGATGAATCAATTTAAAGTTACGATATTTCTGAAAATCGCAATCCTTATTTTATTCGTGCAAACCCAAAATTAGTGATAATATTTTAAGGAATAATAATAATAAATAATATCAAGTTTTGCTCGTTGAATCAATCTTGATGCTAATATTTTAATGAAGTAATCATTTGTGAACGATTCCAAAACAGAAATCCATAGCAATGGAATAATATTTGAATTGTAAAATTCAAAACTTTGCTTCAAATTTCTGAAATTAGAGGACTTCAAAAATTACATGGTGAAGAGTCTTCAAGACTCGTTTGATGCACGAAATGAAAGTCTATTCATTAGAATACGTAATCATTTTTTTTTTTTAGAAAGAAGCGGCTGCATTGAACTTCGATTACTTGATGATCTACATTTTACAAAATGGAAATTTAATATAAAATTACGATACTTCTGCAATTGAAATTCTTAGTTTATTTGTGGAAACTCAAAATGAGTGATAATATTCAAGTTTTACCACTGAAAAATTTTTTATACTTATTCTTTAATCAACTAAACATTTATTTCTCTAATGCTCATTGAATTTGATTTGGAATTGAAAATAATGATTCAAAAATATAAATTCTTGAAGTTGGAATAATTTTTAGATCAGAGAATTAGAAACTCTAATTATAATCTGTAAAATTAGGGGAGACTCCTAATCGAAGAGGCTTCAAAAATTATATGGTGAAGAGTCTTCGTAACTTGTTTAATGCACAAAAAAAGTGTATTGTATGATTCAATGTGTCCCCTAAGGGTTTACATTTTCCTCGTATCTCTCCACTATTCCTTTACACACCCTGCCACTGCCTTAGTAGTAGGGGAGACCTACAGCTTAACCCTCAATAGCCACACTGGGTGAACTACACCCAGCGCGATTAGAAAAAAAAGTGATTCTTCAAAAACCGTCGTAAATCATTAACAAATTAAAGTACTTTATACAGTGGACTTTCACTTAAGTTGACCTTCACTTAAGTTGACTTCCGGATAAGTTGACTGGGAACGTTCACATAAGTTGAGTAAACAGTCCCCCACCACAAACACTGTGAGAAAGAGAAACCACAGATAGAGAGAGAGAAAGCTGCAGAGAGGGGGATATTGTCCTTGATGGTGGGGACTCGTGACTCCCTACCTTGAGTCAACTTTACTGAATGTTTACGTTTTCGCGCGGTCAACTTAAGTGGGAGTTCACTGTATATTTGTTTGCCCGAAGTACTGTGTGATACCATCGCTCTATAATCAGTACAGTCATTCCCATCATCTTGAACCTTCTAAAATTGAACAATAATAGCCTTTCTCTAATCATTTGGAACTACACCGTTTACAGCACAAATGTCCTCCCATTTGCGAAACATTCAAACCATCAGCTCAGGCATTCTTTAGTTCCTTAGTTACGGGTACAATGTATTCAATTTTGCTCTTGCCACCTGCAACCGGATTGGCTAACGCACCCCATATGTGTCGTGCTTGTTCTTCAAAAATAATTCATACAGTCTTTTTCTTCTTCTAAATCATACAAGAATCTTATGTATTATGACGTTGCAAACAGCTGACGATAACTTGATGTGAAAAAGGAAAAGTGCTAATTGTGCAAAGCTCTGATGCATGTTCCTAGCTCAATTTGATTCTTGGACATTTTAAGGTCCGATGACCTTTTACTATCAGCATCGTTAATCTCGAAATACTCAGTGCTAGAAGTTAATTTCCCTGGCCGTCTCAACCTATTGTGACAAGAATATTTTATTGTATTCAAAATCATTTTGTATTCATCTATCGTCTCCCGCTCTTTTTCCTCAAGCCATTAAAATTATCTACATCCTTTTATGTATTAGAAGTATGTTAATTTCTCAGACATTTTTAACGAAGTCGTTATGGATAAAAATTTTCGCCATCTCGTCCTTTCCGTAAATTGGAATTTTTTCATTGTAAATACAAATAAAGTTGTCAACAACGTTACTCAAGGAATTCAACAGCCCTCCTGATTATTCTCAAGCGATTCCTGAAGAAATAATCGTACGAATATAAGAACTTGTTCATGGAAGGAAAAGAGGTTATATCCCAAGGATTTCACACTTCAAATTTTGTTTCATATAAAAAATTATATCAACATATTCCTACTGTTTGAACATCGATACTAGCACAACCGTTTTCAGTTGATCCAGCCTTACCTCTATCGAAGCCTTCAATGTTTTGACATCTTGATCATTCTTCTTCCGAATCAAGAAAATTATTAACTGGGGCAGCAAGTTCAATTTCGAATATAATGAATTGAGTGTAGAGTAGAAGGGGGTAATGTCGTGAATTGGTGTTTTTGACTGAAGGAATAAAATGATATACCAGCCATTTCTAAGGTAGGTTCCTTGTGACTGACGAAGCTCATGCATACAATACTAGCGATCTTTATTTATTTGTGACAAAAGGTATGGCGTTATTTCAAAAACGTTCGTTCTCTGTATGACAAAGGTGTTTTTTTGTTGTAGCAAAAAATTTATTTCCCACGCCGGAAAATATACGATGTGAGAATTTTCCTAAGCCAAATCTTCCGCTAAAGAAGAATAGTGTTTCATTTTTGGAAAAATTTTGTTTTTTATCAAGTTGTCAAAGTTAACCTGTAAAATGTCCGTTGGGGAAATGTCGTGAATTTGCTGTGGGAAAATGTCATGAATGACACAGAGTAGAATTAAATTTCATAAACTCATATTAACGTTAATTTTTGGTAATAAAAGAGCTTGTATCTTCAAGTTTTTTGATAAATTTAAGTTTTTTAAGATTGGAAAATTTTTTTCGCAACTGAATTGTGAATTTTTTTGAAAATCGTAAAAAGTTTATTGAATTTATTTTATTCCTTATTCCTTCCATTATTATTTCACTAATATTTATTTAAAAATAACGATTATGATGATTGTAAAAAAATCGTAAATAAAAAAATTTTTAAGCGTCATTATTGACAAAAAATCTATAAACATTTTGTTCCAATGCAACCATTTTTTTAAAATACGTAATAATATTTTATTTTAATAAATCAAACCAGGAACTATTATTTCTTTTACATTTTGGCACCTTTACTGCACTTGAGATGAAATTCACGACATTTCCCCCCAAATTTCGATGGGGGTAATGTCGTGAACTTTTTTTTTTGTCATCTTCCACCAACAACATTTTTCGCTACCAAAATGTTGTTTAGCATAAACAAAGTCAAGGTAATCATCTTACGAAAGAATGCTTACTCGTCATATTCGGTTGAAAATTACGGCCGTACGAGCACGTCAAAGAAGGGTTCACGACATTACCCCCTTCTACTCTACTATCACTTTTTCAAAGAAGAGCCTTGTAAAAAATCAGTTATCTTTTTTCATTCATGTCGATCCTAATTTTTTTTGCTTGCCTTCTTCACTCCAGAATTTCATCCTGAACGAGATATGGTATTGTTCTGCTTACCAATGGAAATAAGGAAGATTGCCGAGATCAATGACAAATTAATAGGGAACTTCATTTTCTTGGAATACAGTAAAAACTTTTTTACGCAGGATCTTCGGAGCCGTCAAGAATAATGTTCTGATTTTCAGTTGGGCTATGTATACAACAGACGGTTATCATTTACAAATGATAATCAAGTCTGATTAGAGAAGAGAAATTACATTTTATGGCGCAATACAATGTTGGAATCTAGATAAATTCGTATATCATGATGATAAGCACTAAGTTAAGTATCGTTTCTTTTGAAACTATCTCGGCATTCAAGATCATACGGAAAACTTGTCATTAAAGTCATATTGCGTAATGTGTATATTTGTAGGATACATTTTTAAAAAATGGAATATCACATTTTATGAGTATTTTACATTTTATGAGTATTTCAAATACATCAATAGAGAAATTATAATAATTCAATATAATTCTTCTAATTGTTATACAGTGTCTTGCAATATTATTGAGCCAAAGCTTAAGATAAATTATCTGCCTAATTATCTTTTTCATACTGTTCCATTTAGCTCTGCCTAATTCCAGAATGCAGAATAAAACAACGATCAAAAATTGGTTCAGCTCAAAATCCTGGCGTAACCTTGACATGGTGATGAATAAAGCTTCGTAAAGGTAAAATGAGAATTGAATCGATGGAAAGCAGAACCAAGCGAGCGCACGGTTCATCAGGAAAGGGAGGGGATGGTGCTACGAAACGGAAGTGGCGAAAGCCGGTATCGAATATTTTCATCACGTTTTTCAAAAATAAACTCGCGATATCTTCGGGACTACAAAAGATTTATCAATGAAATTCGAACACAAAACTTCTTATGTTTAAGCGATGCTCTCGAAATGGATAAATAATTTTTTCAAACATACAAATAATTAAATACGAAACAACCACAATTTTCTAAATTTGCGAGATTGAGAATTTTTTTGAGTCAGTGGAGGAGTTTTCTAGAAATTCCGATAATAATCTGGAGATTATTTAAAAAATTGGGAACCTTGAAGACTTAAGACTTCAAGCCTTAAGAGTATTGTGTCCAAATTTCATTGACAAATCTTCTGTAGTTTCGGAAACGTCGCGAGTTTAGTTTTGAAAAACGTATTAAAAATATTAGATACCGGCGTTCGCCTCTTCCGTTTCGTAGTAGCGTCCCCTCTCCTTTCTACTAGGCCGTGCGTTCGCTCGGTTTTGCTTTCGATCGATTTAATTTAGTAACCTTTTTGTCGTCGAACCCTACCTTTTTTTGCCAAGGTTACGGCAAAGTTTTCGGCCTAACTTCTTTTCACCCTTTGTTTTTTTGTGAAGTTTTTTTTCTTATACCCAAAATTTGGTTTTTGAGAGTGTTTTCTTGACCGTTATGATGAAAGCAATAATTTCGTGTGTGTTGAAATTTTCAATCGCAATCTTTTAGATAACGGACTTCTCAATAGTAGGAAAGGTTTCGATGTTATCCGTTTGCATAGAATTTCTATCTCATGAGCTAATATTCTCTGAAATAGAAAAACAGCGAAACTCGAGTCAATTTCAAGTTTCGAGTTTACTGTACGTTCTTTATTGATTGTAAGAATGTCCAATGAATTTTTCCGCATTATCATGATAATTGCTTGTAAAATTAGAAACGACATGTATCATTTATAAAAAATTTGATAGGAAATTAGACAAGAGAAAGATATGCACATATTCTATTGTTGTATGTATCAGGGGAGATTACATTCCAAGGATTTGCTACCCTACGTGCTCATGCTTATGTGTCTGAGCGAACAGTGTCTAATTTAACTAATTGTATCAACACGTGCTCAAATAATCTGTTGAAATGTGAAGAAAACTGTTTATTTATGAATCTGAAACATTTGTCATAATCAATCTTTTTTGTCAGCATGATATTGCGAGGTCCATAATTCGCAATTAAGCCTAACGTCTTTGTTCTTTCGATTTATATACGTAATTCATCAGGTGTCCAATACAAAATTAATAATTATCTTTATAATAAATTTTATATTTGAATTTGATTAGGAATTTCTTCGAATATAATTGGAATATAAATTGAATCCTTATCGCATTTGGATTTGTAACTTAACCAATAATGACTCGTATTGTTTTGACTTTATTTTCGTGTGACTTTTTAATTTTATACCTTCCTTTACATGATTGATGTTTGGTAGGTCTGACGTTATGGATTCATACACCACCATATGACGAAAAAGGTCTTTGGTCTTTGTAGATAAATCACACAATGAATAATACAAATAATAATGTAGCCTCGGATGACAGGACTGCCACTTTTACTAACGGACCACCTGCTCCCAGATAAGTTACAGGTGACGAATGGATGGCGCGCAAGGAAGCCTAATATTTTGTGCGTACCGGAAGCAGAGGAAAATGAGTTGGTCTTATAATGAATGAGATGGCAAAATAGCATGTCAGAATGTATAAGTGTGTATCTCTTTGATTTTCATGGGTTAGAAGTGAAGCGAGATCATTATTAAAGCATCCTACACTCCTGTTGATGGTGACAGTAAAAATGCAAAAGACGACTTTTGGGATTCAGTGAATGATATTATAGAGAACCCCCACAATCCAACTTCCTTAACCCTCGAGTCCAGTAACTTACTATGCAATATTCCCAGACCCCCACAATCCGATTTCCTTAATCCTCTAGCTCAGTAATCTGCTATGCAATTACTCAGACTCCCACAATCTAACTTCCTTAACCCTTGAGCCCAGTAACCTGCTATGCAATGACCCCAGACTCCCACAACCAAGTTTCCTTAAGCGTCGAGCTCTGTAACCTGCGAGTTTATAGGCTCAGACCTCCAGAACCCGATTTCCTCGACCATCGAGCCCAGTGACCTGATATGCAATAACCCAAGAACCTCACAATCCAACTTCCTCAACCCCCGAGTCCAGTCACCTGCTATGCAATAACCTCAGATTGCCAATACCCAATTTCCTCTATCTTTGAGCCCGATAACCTGCTATGCATTAACCTCAGATCGCCACAATCCAATTTCCTCAACCCTTGAGCTCAGTTACCTGCTATGCAATAACCCCAGACCCCTCGAAACCCAATTTTCTTAATCATCTAACCCAGAAACCTACTATGCAATAATCCCAGACCCCCACAACCCGATTCCCTTAACCCTCTAGCTCAGTAATCTGCTATGCAATCACCCAGACTCCCACAATCTAACATCCTTAACCCTCAAGCCAAGTAACCTGCTATGCAATGACCCCTGACTCCCACAATCCAGTTTTCTTAAGCCGCAAGCTCTGTAACCTGCGAGTCTATAGACTCAGACCTCCAGAACCCGATTTCCTCGACCATCGAGCCCAGTAACCTGATATGCCATAACCCAAGACCCCCACAATACAACTTCCTTAACCCTCGAGTCCAGTCACCTGCTAAGCAATAACCTAAGATCCCCAAAACACAATTCCTTCACCCTTGAGCCCAGTAACCTGCTATGCAATAATAACTCCAGACCTCCACAACCCAACTTCCTTATCCATCAAACTCAGTTACCTGCTACGCAATAACCCCAGACTCCCACAAACCAGTTTCCTCAAGCCTCGAGCTCTGTAACCTGAGAGTCTATAGGCCAACACCCTCACAACCCGATTTCCCCAACCCTCGAGTCCAGTACCCTACTATGCGATAACCCCAGACCGCCGAAACCATAATTTCCTTAACCATCGAACCCAGTAACCTGCCATGCAATAACCCCAAACCCTCACAACCCAGTTTCCTTAACTCTCAAGCCATATAACCTGCGAGTCTATAACCCCAGATCCCCTATACCCGATTTCCTTAACCCTCAAGCCCAGTTATCTGCTATGCAATAACCCCAGATTCCCACAAAATGACTTCCTTAACCCTCACGCCCAGTAAGCTGCTTTGCAAGAATCACAGACCTTCACAACCCATTTTCCTAATTAGGTTATTACCTATGGATAATGGACAAATATTACAGAGACAAATCTCTCACAAAAATCTCCTACAAATCTGAAGTAGGCTTTTTGCATGAAACAATAACACTAGCGGAACATCATACAGATAAAACAGCGGTTGTCGGAAGGCCGTTGTTTATCGATAGATGTAGCCTAATTTATCATTTGAAAAGTTGTTTGACAGGTTGCATTATCATTTGCATAGTATGTTAGAGGCTACTTCGAGGATAATTTGTTTGGCACTCAGCCGAAAAATCATAAACGCAAATCTCTTCAAGAATCCTTTGAAATAACAAGCAAACGTTTTCACACAAAATCGACGTTTACTTATACGCTCAAAGAATCAATAATTCACGGTTGGGAAAATTGAGTTATGGTCGTCAAGGGCTATATACTCGCAGGTGACAGGGCTCGGGGGTTAAGAGAATCAGGTTATGGTAATCGAGCGCTATGAACTTCCTGGTAACTGTGGTCGAGGGTTAAGGAAATCAGGTTTTGGAGGTCTAGGGTTATTGACTCGCAGGTTACTGATCTCGAGGGTTAAGGGAATTGGGTTGTGTGGGTCTGGGGTAATACACTCGCAGCCTGCAAGGCTCAGAGGTCAAGGAAATCGGGTTGTGGGGGCCTAGGGCTATAGACTCGCAGGTCACTGGTTCTCGAGGATTAAAGGAATTGCGTTTTGGGGATCTGAGGATATTGTATGGTAGTTTACCAAGCTCGAGGGTTAAGGAAATCGGCTTGTGTAGGGCTTGCGTTATAGACTCAAATGTTACAGTGCTCGGGGGTATTTGAAATCGGGTTCTGAGGGTCTGGGGTTATATTAACATACAACAAGCTGTAATAGACATGGTTTTGCTACTTTCATTCCCTTGACAAATATTTTTGTAGCGAAAATGATATCCGTGAAAAGTGGAATTTTTCATATTTGAATTTGTCAAATCTCGGCCGAAAAAGATCGTATCGAAAAGTTAGGGTTCGAATTTTTAAGGTGAAGAGTGGTTTCTATGATGCCATCGTCAGTTTCTGCGCGAAAAATCCTTTCGCAATGTTACGGGGTCTCGAATACATCCAAATAAAGTATTCTTGACCCTTTCAGGTTAGAATATTTCGAAAACTGAGGGTGCTGGAATTTTTTTGAGGTCGGATTCAGCACAGCAAAAGCCTTCGGGTGCACTAGGTGTTGTCTCTGGTTCCGGACCTTTGTCAACTTTTGTCGGCCTGTGCTATCGAAGGATTACTTCCTCGAATACAGCGTACAAAATATATGCAATGGTTTCAACCGAAAAGTTAAGGGAAGAGGTCAAGGCAAAAGGAATACTACCGGAAGGGTAGAAAGGTTTAAGGGAGGGTAGAAGCACGGTAGATAACATTAACATTTTGCATCACGTTGTAAAAAAGGAGCTAGGGAAACTGTGGACAGAGTGTGGTATGAGACAGGGCTGCCCGCTGAGCCCATTGTTGTTTGCTGAGTTTATAGCAGGCATGGAGGGAATATTCATAAGAGGATTCGAGGGAGGGCTTGTGGTAAAAGGGGACAGATTCTGTTAGTTGGAATACGGAGATGATACTGTGTGTGTAGCCAAAGAGGAGGAGGTCTAAAGTATTAGTTTTTGGAAGCAGTCGGAAGAAAAGAGGATGGGAATAGAGAGATGAAAGATTGAAGAAGTTGAAGAATTGACTTATCTAGGCTTCCTGCAAAAAAAATGGGACCATCAAAGATCATGTCAAAGAAAGGCTAGAGAGAGCATATATGGCAATGAAAAAGGTTTGGGGCATAGGAGAGAAATTATTCAAAGATTATTTCAACTGGAGGATGGGGATGTTTCAGGCGTCGGTACTAAGTATGCTATTGTATGAGATGGAAATTTGGGGATGGAAAAAATATGGAATAGTAGAGAGGTTGCATGAAAAATACATTGGATGGATTTTGAGATTGGACAAATGCCTTTATGAAGGGTAGAGAAAGTCTAAGGAGGAAGAGTAAAGGAATTGAAGAAAGAGAAAGGTATCGGAACAAGTGTGGTTGATTAAAAGAGGGGGGAAGAGGAATGCATGAAAGAGGAATAAATGTGCAGCAGGATCTGTTGAGAAGGGATAAAGATGTACTGAAACGAGAAATATAGAAATAAATTAGAAGAGCTAGGTATAATGAGAAATATGAATGAAGGAGAGTAGAAGGAAGAACAACATACTTTCAACATACTTGGGATGAAAGGGAGAAAGGAACAGCCACAAATTGATTGCACGAGTGAGATATGGGAACACAGAAGAATAAAATAAATATTGGGGGAGAGAGATGAGGGAACAAAATGAATGTTTTGTGGAGAGGTAGGGGTACCTTTAAATACTGGCTGGAAGAGTGTGAGAAAGTACAGAAAGGAAGCATGACATTGGGAAAAATTTTGCCTGAAAAAGGGGAAGTAAAGGTGATGGAATGGCGAGGACAATCGGATAACAGGAAAAAAGGGTAGAGAGCAAGTATAAACAATAAAAAACTACTATGAGAGTCATAAGAAACTGAATTCTAGCAGAAGGAAGAGTACGGGGTCTAATGGTGGGAACATGAGTGAGTGATGAGATAAGCTCAAAACATTGTCCAATAATTGCAGCGTCAAGAGGTGGAGGGTTAAAGCACAAGAGATGAAAGAAGAGAGGCGAGAAGGTGATGATGAGAAAGGAAAAAAAATTCAGGCAAAAAATTCAAAGTCAACTTCTAAGAGGAGTGAGAAAAGGGTAAATAGGGAGATTTTCATAGGTTGAAGCAAAAAATACTTTCAAGGATTGCTCAGGAGTAGGTCAAGAAAGAAGGATATCAAAAGAAAAGGAAAGGTAGCGCAGGGAAGAGGGAAAGAAAAAGATGATATAGGAAGAAGAGGAGTAAACGGGGAAATAGAGAGACTCAGGAGGAATAAAGTAACAGGAGGGGACAGCATAGGAAATTAAGTGCTAAAGTATGAAGTTGGAGAAGTAAGGAGAGAAGTGGAGAGCCTAAAAATACAGAAAATAACAAGACAAAATGAAGGACGCGAATCTTGAGAGGTTAGCAAGAAGTAGTTCGCAAGAAAGGTCCTCTCATTTTGCCTATCTATGATCGGGAAGATAGGGGAAGAGTGAGTGAGGAAAAGATGGTAGAACGAGGAATTTCAGGAGGGTAAAGAAATAATGGGATAGTGTGTGAGAGAACAGGGGGACAGAGAGATTGACAAGTGGAGGTACAACAGGAGAAAAGAAGACTATGAGAGATATTAAACGAGGAAATGCGAAAGTATAAGAGGTACATGTAGAAGGTAGAGAAAGCATTGGTGGTAGAGTCAGATGTGAGATTTGTAAAGGAGGAGGAGAGGAAACAGCATGGGCGTTAAAGAGGAGATAAAAATGGGAGGATGAAAATATCACTTTAATAATTGCTGAAGGTGGAAAACGAAGGATGAGGAAGGTATCTAGGAGGTAGTAGAAAAAGAAATGGATGAAGGGAATAATGAAAACAGAAAAAGAACATCAACACAAACGAAAAAAGAAAAAGGGATAGGGCAACATGCGATGGTGGCATGCATCATAAGGTTTTCATGTATATGATGAGGGAAGTGTTAGAGAAGATATGTGAATAGTCTGCATGAAAGTATGAAGTTATTGAGTTCTGCATGATGAAAGGAGAACAAGACTAGTTATACTGCTGAAAGAGGAAGGGGAAAAGGAAAACAGAGGAAAAGAAAGAAGGAAAGTGAACGAGGGAAGAGACAGGATGCTAAGAAGAAGAATAATTGAAAGAATATGAGGTAGGAATGTAGAATAAAAATCTATGGAGGCTGATAGAGAGGAGCAGATGGGATAACCCAAAAAATTGTGGAGGTAATTGAGAAGCTAAGAAGAAAAGAAGGAGTAGAAGGGCAGGTAGAGGGGCTAGAAAGGAGGGTGAAGCAAGGAACTCAAGGACGAAAAGGAGAATGAACGAGTATAACAGTAGGATGACACAGGGAAAAAATGTCCATTAGAGAATGTCAAACAAGAAGGAAAAAGAGAAGGAAGGGTACATGGAGGAGTGGAAAAAACCGAAAAGGGGGAAAAAGTATGAGAAATGGTGAATAGGTAAAGATAAAGTAGGAAGAATCTGAATGAGGAAATAAAAAGATCACATTGTCAGAGTACTATTATGAAGGATTGCAAGAGAACAAAAAAAAAAAAAAAAAAAAAAATGAGAAGGGGTAGAGAAAAAGTTTGTGAGACGAGAAGGCTGAATACATCACTAGATTATATTTCCATTGTGTCAGAAGATATGTTAATATTGATTCATGATTCTCAGAAGGAAAATATTCTAATATGGCACATTCTTCCAAGGTTTCACATGACATCCCTACAAGAGTGTTTCCACAGATAGTGCATAAATAATCTGATGTTTAATTAAAATATTCAGTAGGTCACGTAATTCTTGACTGAGCAGTTTTTTCCAAATTTCGGTGAAATGAATTTCGTTACCCGTCTGCTTTTGACGTTGGCTGGTTTTCTTACCTTCTTTGGTAAGTATAATACAATAATACATTGTATCTTATCCATTATTCTAATAATATTTTCAACTGTAGTAAATTCACCTTCTATCAAATTTATATCGAAATATCCTAATCGAAGAATTGAATGAATAGAATTTAAAGAGATTTGAATGACAAAGATTCGGGTCGGATTTCTAATACTATGGGTGAAGAAGACAATGAATTTCCTGCAAGTGCTTTGTCAATTTCATGAAAATTGTATCAAAAAAATGTGAAATAATCTTCCTACGAGACATGCATGATTTCGGCCACTTTTCATGCTTGTTGAGCGGCATCACAAATTTTCTTTCCCAGCCATGTGAGTAGAAAGTTCTTTCCACTCCCTAGGCAGTAGAACAGATTTTTCACATTCTTATTCTGAATGAGAAGGTAATGGTTTTATGCGAAAATTGACATTCGCGGATTCGATGGAATCTTCACGTTTAGACCCCCTGAGTCAGAAAAAACAATTTTTACGAAGGTGTCTGTCTGTCTGTCTGTCACCTGTATACTCGATAACTTTCGGAAGAATATTGGGTTGTGCTTTCGCATACTTTTTTAAAACCGGAAAAGAAAGGACGAGTTTGTTAACCATCTTTTCTGGATGGAAGGTGAAAAAACAGGAGAATTTTGAAAATTTGTTTGGGATTTTTCTTCCAAAACTCAAAAATTTTGAGTACGGTTTCTCGTAGCAGTTCAAAACTGGAACAATTTATTTTCATCATTTTTTCCGATAAAAACAAAATTGTCAGAGTTATGGTATTTTCAAAATTCAAAAATATAAAAGAAAATAAGAATTTTTACCCAAATAACGCAAGATTGAAGAGAAAGCCAAGAAGGAAAAAAGTTTCTTTTTGGAAACCCTGATAAGTTTCGAAAGAATGATCATATTCGATCGTGCTTTGGCACCCATTTTGCGGGACCAAAAAGACAAGTCGAGTTCGTTAACCAGCTAGTTCGGATGGTAAATTAAAGAGGAGGAGTATTTTGAAAATTATTTTGAATTTTCTTGCCAAGACTCAAAAATCGTAAGGACGGTTTCTTGTGTTGCGTGAAAAGAGAAACAAGTTATTCTTATGTTTTTTTGATAAAAATGAAATTGGCACAGTTGTGACATTTTCAAAATTCGAAAATATAAACGAAAATGCGAATTTTTAGCCAAATAATGCAAGATATGAAAAAAAGTTTGGAGGAAAAAAATCTTTGTCTTGGGGAGCCCTCAGGATCATCTTCAGAACTTTTTATCAGAAGTTTTTTTCAAAGAGTTTGCTCAAAATGTCGAAAATTCAAATTTTTTTCGCACTAAAAATAATGAAAAATAGAAAGATTCATTTTTTGGCAAAGCTATGTAAGATGCGCGGAAAATAAATGAACACAAATTGTGCACCAAAAAAATATCCACAAAATTGGTAGAATCAACTTTTTGATAGGACAAATAGTTTTCGCTTCTTTTCTAAAAAGGCATATGAAAAATGAAAAAATGAACTTTTGAACCATAGACACAAGCTTAGGAAAAATCAAATAGACGAAAGTTCTCTACCAGGAAAATATCTTTAAATGTATTATTAAGTTCTTTAACAGGATATATGTTTTCATTTTATTTTGTAAATTTGTTAAAATTTTTCTCAATAGAGTTGTAGTTTTTGTTTCCATCGTAGAAAAAGTAAAAAAATTGAATTTCTAGAAAAATTACACATCATGTGAAAAAATTAGGCAACAAAACTTTCCACTCGCTTGGAAAAACTATGATCGAGTGCGCAGCACGAGACACGCGATGAGAATATATTCGTTGAAGCCGGAAAAACTTTAACTAAAGAGAACTCACACTCATCAAATTAAAGTAGTAGACAATCCGCTTTAGAGTTTCACAAGCTTCTTATACAACTGTCGGGAGGTACTAAGGCCGAGCGCGAAACGCGAGGTACATTCACAACCGAGCGCGGAGCGCGAGTTGATATTACCATCGAGTTCAAAGCGCGAGATTTGAAAGTCGCGCGCCCAAACTTGTGGGCGAAGCGAGCAGCGCGCGAAGAGCACGATGAGAATGTGCCCACGCAGCGGGCAGATTTTTAAGAATTAATTTTCAATTGAATTGTGGTTCAAGTTTCATTTTAAAATATGGTCAAAGAGACGAATATCATAAGGAAAATTTTATTTGGACCAAATTAATAAATTTTCTGCTGAAAAATTGGAAATTTTAACTCGGAAATGATGAATTTTTGAAAACATTTGAATTAATCGACATAATAGATTTATCTTTAATCAAACATCACCATTTTGCAAAAAGGATTTGATTTCTACCAAATGAGATAAATTTCTAACGAAATACCCGTAAATCATTTTAAACCTTAAGTGATTTTCGAATCAAAAAAGGAGAGACATTTCAATCAGATTAGTAAACTTTTCGAATAAAAGACAAATAACGGAACAGAATGTTATTTCATAACAACGAAGCCGTTGGATATTTAATCGAGGAAGATTACAAGTTTTATTACTTCGTTGAGAAATCGCTTGTTTAGATAGAAAATTCATATTTCGGGTTAAAATTTCTGTTTAAAAAAATTTAACTACTTGATCCTACAGTATATTTAAGTTAAGTATATTTTTCGTTTCAATCATGATAATGATTTCCAAACAGTGAGCAATTCTATTTGCCAGACAAGTGATGCAAGATATGAATCTCGAGGGGGAGAATTGCGACCAAAATGTGTTCCTTAAGGCCGGGAGATGAGCCCTAAGTGAATCGATTTGAAACTTTCATCATTATAAAATAGGAAGGATTTACCAATATTCGAAAAAGTAAAGGTTTCAAACAGTTTTGAAATATTTTGCAACTCTGTGAAAGAGAAACTTTTTATGTTGGCAATAGGATCTATACTTTTGATATTTCATAGAATCTATTCTCATAAGAATCAATATTTTCAAAAAAGTAATTGATGTTAAAACGTTTCGTCCTGGACTGATGCATTGGACTCATCAGTAAGGCAGTATAAACCAAACCTGTCTTAGATGCTCAAGGATTAAATTATTTTTAAATTAATTAATTCTCAAAATATCGAATGGATATCGAACATTTTTAAGGAATGATTATATCAAAATATTTTAAAACAACTCAAACAATACTAAAAACAAATATGTCTATATACAATGAGATATAAAAATAGTTCCTATTTAAAAATAAAATTCGTTATGAATACAAATTAATCTGAAAAGAAGAATTCGTTCCAATAAAATTTTTTTGCAAAACTAATGGCAAACTTGAAATTAGCGAACGGGAAATCCCTACAGTTACCATATGTTGCATTTGTATTATTATCCATTCTCTTGCAGACGTTTAAAACCCTATTGAGATTTAACATAAATTATGCAGAATCAATTATTTAGTCATTTGGTTGTAACAAACTGCATTTTCAATATAAAATATAATGCTTTGGATATAGTTTTTCCGGTAAAATTAGATTTCGGAATTTATTTTGCGAAAAATTGGAATAAGTAGTAATTTATTCAATCAAATTGTTTGAGCCAATTATTTTTGCAACACTAATGAAAATTCAAAATTAGCTATGCCCTAAACTCCTTAAATTCTATATGGTTCATTTATTTCGGGACACAAATGATTATAATTACGCCATATTTTATTTTAAAAAGTTTAAATGAATTTTTTTTGAAAAGTCGGCTTCGTCAGTCTCTTTGAACGAATAGAACGGTTCCATTCGAAATATTAAATCATCCTTCAAGTTAAATATCATACTTTCATGTAGAAAATTTTATATTCAATCTGTTCAAGATTAATTCTTCGATAAGAATGTGTATTTCTGACAAAAAACTGAATAATCAGACAATTTTTTTAATTCACCACTTTAATAGTAGAAACTATTAGTGAGCTCATAGAAATGCCTACTAAAATGTTTGGAGTTCAGAATAAATGGATGAATTTTTACATCAAATAATTAATCTTTAACTCTCAAAGGTATGTTTCTATTGAAATTATCATTCAAAAGAAAAAACAACAAATTTCCTCCAAAAAAGTATAATTTTTTACTCCAATATGGATAACAGGAAACTTTCACATGGCAAATTGCATCATATTTAGAATGATTTACCAAGAGATAACAAAAATCACGTGATTATGTCATGTTTTCTCATGTTTATTCTGCTTGAATAAAGAAAAGAGGCAATTAGGTCTTCTGAACGTATCAAATTTCCCTTAAGATTTGTAAAGTTTCGTAACTTATGTATAAGCCATGATGACATACAAAATGTACCCCAACATTACAGATTTCATTATTTTTCATGTTCTTCCTATTGAGAGCAATATAAACACTCTCACATAGCTAACTTCTACATTTTTATTATGTTATAAATAGTATAATATATTTTTTCCTAAGCTTGGAATAATCGTCCGAATGTTCGATCTTTTCCTTCTTGATATGGTTTTTTTAATGAATCGCGAGCCACTTGTCCTACACTGTAAAAAAGGAGTTGAAAATTCCAAGTCGGTTTGCAAATGTTTCACCGTGATCAATGTGTTAATTCAACAAATTTAATAGTCTAGGAGCAACATTGGGTTTCGTGGCCCATTCATTTCCGTGAGGGAATCAAGGCTATTTTTAGATATTTGTGCCTCGTGAATCCGATTTTCGAAGGTTCCAAGGCGTAAATGGTCAAATTGAAAAGTTATTAACAAATTGATTGTTCAAACATTTGCCACTTTTTACCTATCCGAGTAACAGCACCCTGCGCTATATCCAATGATTCCAAATTTATTCAGGAACAAGCTGGTTTTTTAAAATTCCAAAAATAATAATTAGAACCCAAGAAATTGCAAATGACCAACGGAAACCCCATAGAAACGGAACATTCTAGTGTTTAATACGCCACAACTTGTTTCCTATTGAAGTAATAAACTTCCAAACATATAAAAATGTTAGCAATTCAATAAGAAGGAGGTCTGTGTTTCATATTTATTCAAATAATAACAAAAAATGAAAATATCGCAACCTAATTAAACGAAAATCGCCCGTTTTCGGACGATTCAATTGTTTAAAGGCTCATAAGCTTCCTCCTATAAATGTTGGTGGTGCCTTATATAGGCCAAATGATTCTCTGGTTCAAGACAATTTGATTGGTTCTTTGAAACTGCAAAAATGTTAATTAGAATCGGAGCTACGGCACACAGTGGAGTGTTTTGGATTCTTTCGGACAAATATTCGGCGACTCGTCAATTTTCACCCGAATTGAAAATTCTTTTCTCCAAAATACTCGTGAATAATTTTACTGTCTGTGAGATATGCTATTATTAGGGTTTGAACCGTTAATACCTTGGAAAAACTTCGACGAATGTCGGCAGTCGTCGGATGATTTTTAGGCTATTCAGGTTTGAGTAATATTTTGTAAGTATTCCAACAATAATTTCATTAAAATTGACATAAAAATGGTAGAAAAACGATTTAAGGTTCCATCAAATACTCTTTGGTTAATTTATCCAGAATTAACGTTTTTCGGTTGGATTATTTGAAAATTAAAGTAATAACGTTATGGACGTTTATTACTTGAATCATTTATAATTTTTATTGCAAAAATTGAATGACAATGGAAAATCGTGTACTTTTAATGGTTTGAAACATAAATAACAATTAACATGA
>WSXT02207333.1:0-18093 GCA_011762715.2 Neuroterus valhalla
ATACTCCATCTATGGCATACTGCTCGGCCGGGGGGGGGGGGGGGGCGGGTGGGGGGGGGCTCAAATGTCAACAAGGATATGTATCCTATTAGAGGTTATTCACAGTTCTTACCATTTTGTTTATTTGTGTTCGGAATTTTACTCTATGAATACAAATTTGGTTCCAGACCGAGTTCCAGCAAACATCGCCATGCAGATCTTTGTGAAAACTCTAACCGGAAAGACCATCACACTCGAGGTCGAGTCTTCGGACACGATCGAGAATGTGAAGGCTAAAATCCAAGATAAAGAAGGTAACGAATATTTTCCCTAAAAGTCTTAACCTTTTTTGACTGTTTTATTTATTTTGTTTCTCAAATATGTAGTATTTGTCATCTGAGACTGAAGTAGTTTAACCCTTGAATGCGTGCTGGAATTTAAAAAAATCCTTCACTAACGTTTATCAAACAATCTGAAATTAAATTCATATTAATATTTTTACTTTCATATTAAAAAAAATGTGCAGTTCGGAAGAACATTTGGGCAAGTAAAATGAAAAAAGTCTTTGTTTAAAAAATGAACCTGCCTTTTGAGTCTTGGACTGGTAGGGACAGAATTAAAGCATTTAAGGAGTTTCATAAAAATTGTTTCCTTCTCAGGAATCCCACCCGATCAGCAACGATTGATCTTTGCCGGTAAACAGCTCGAAGATGGAAGGACACTGTCCGACTACAACATTCAGAAAGAGTCCACCTTGCATCTGGTACTCCGTCTCAGGGGAGGAGCCAAGAAACGAAAGAAGAAGAATTACTCGACCCCAAAGAAAATCAAACACAAGAAGAAGAAGGTCAAGCTCGCAGTTCTTAAATTCTACAAGGTATGTCGTCTGCAGTTCCTTAATATTTCTTTGGATGTTTTCATAATATTTTTTAGTGTAGCATATTTTATTCAATAAAAATAGTTTTAAGAGCAACTTGCTTGGATTCGAAAAATGCTCTTCCATGGATTTCTAGACAAGAACATCCATAAATAAGATATACATGTCGAATTTTGATGTGAATTCCCCATGGAATGCCGTGAGGATCCTTGAATTTTATGAATGGTTCCTAAATTCCTTGCGAACCTCTAAAATCCGCTTGAAAACACTTCATTCTTTTTCACTCCCGTAAATTTAAGTATCTTTAATATTCTATCCTTGGACTCTTGAAAATCTCATGCTGTTTAGGGAATATATTTAAAAACATCAAATTTTGTTCAATTTTGTGAAAATGTATGAAATCTCTTATTAATCTGATTCTTTAAATCTTTAATTATTTTAAATATTTTCAGAATCTTTAATATATCTTTTTGAATTTGTTCAAGAACGCGTGGGAACCCTGGAATTTTATTTAATTTCTTGGAATTTTCAAAGAGATCTGTGGAGAAATCCCCTTTAAAGCCCTGATGCATATTGACATTTTTACAATCTTCAAAACTCCCATTAAGATCCTTCAATCCCCACTTTTCTTATTCACGCAAATTTCGGAAAATCACTTTATATGTCTTTTATTCTTCCAAATTCCTTCGGAAACTTGAAATTTAGTATACAGGCGAAAGTCTATCTTTCATGCTATTCATCTTCGAAGTTGGGTTCTCTAACCCTAACAGATTTTAAAGTTGGATTTGCTACAGTCAACCTAACAAAATTACTTTTTTCAGGTGGACGAGAATGGAAAAATCCATCGTTTGAGGCGGGAATGTCCATCGGAACAGTGTGGCGCTGGAGTCTTCATGGCTGCCATGGAAGATCGACACTACTGTGGAAAGTGTGGGTACACTCTTGTATTCAATAAGCCGGAGGACAAGTAAATTTATGTTACTTTTTTTTTGTATTTCGCTACGTTTTTGGAATAAATTGTAGGAAATACATTCCATTATTTCCTTTCAACCCTACTCTGATTTCCCATAGCATTTTTAAGTTACCAAGAACTTCAATCGGATTTTTTTTTTTCGAACAAAAATTGACAATCATGTCTTGGGCAGGTAAAAATGTCTTCTTCGAAAACCAAAAAATTGTGCAAAATATAAACAGGAAAGGAATTGACTAAGTAATAAAGACTTTTGTTTCTTCGTAATACTAACATTTTGTATTGCAAGAAGTATTTTGAAAACAATAATCGAAATGTAATCTTCCAAATTCAATCATACGCTTCCTATCGATTAACATCAGCCACCTTTCAAAACTTAACGAAAATTTAACCACAAAAATAAAAACAGTGTTATGTAAAGTTTTGTTTGCAATTTAAATTCTGTAAAAATTGTCTAGTATGGTATAACTAGTTCGTTGTAAAATTACTATTAAACTCCATCAAATTGCGACTAATTTTAGTGAAATTGCGGGTCAAGTCTGTGAAGACTTGACTCTCATTGCGCCCAAATTCTGAAAGGGTCGCGGAAGATGAAGAGGCATTTTCAGATTTGAGACTGGCAGTTTGTTTAACAATATAGTGCCTGTGGTCCTTCGGGTCCCAGATGAAGGCGTAATACAGGGATAAAATTATGGCAGCAAAGCTGACCGAAATCAAGTATGCGATGACGGTCAGTACTCGAATTAATTTCTGTTTGTGCTTGGGCTCGTAGAGTTTATCCTTGCTCTCATCTCCTGCCAATTTCACCTCGTTTGGAGATTTAGAATCTCTTCGATTTCCCAGTGCTCTGACTTTTGATATCATGTTTTGTGCGCTCATTTTTCGAGCAAATTGCATCCTTGGTGTACCTGATTTTGGTTTGTATGGGAAGACTCGAATTTTTCAGCGTGTGCGTTTCCTCTGAAAAGGCATCTGCAAGTAGAAACAAGAACTGAAAAGAAAGTATTTCTTTGAATATTTATTTCCTTATTCCAGAAATAAGTATTCTCAGGGGTTTCAGGTTCTATTGGCTCCATTTATATTTAAAATTTTAAGGCAGATGTCGAATCCGGAAGAAAATGATGAAATTTGGATTTCGCGTTTCAGTTTAAATAGCTTGCAGATTAGGTTTCTAATGTGTGCATTCGTTTTAAAACTGATTTGATTATAGTTGAACACTCATGCAATTAGCTTGAATTCACTTCAAATTTGTTGAATCCCGTTGAGTTGTACTGAATCATCTTAAAATTAGTGAAAATTCAATTCCCTTGAATTCCACGAAAGCCTGTTGAAATTCACTCCAATTTCAAATTTACATTTACTGAATGTTTACATAAATTTCATACGAATGCATGTGAAACTCACTTTGAATAAAGTTAATTCTTTTTCCACTTACTGGAATTTACAATTCAGTTTACTTAAGTAGATGTACTAATAGAAATTCCCATTAGTACATAAAATTATTCTACGTAAAATTTGCTTGGATTCGTTTACGTTCGGGTGAATTTCATAAAATAACAACTTTTTATACATCAGGTTGGTAGGGGTAAGTTTGATACGAAAATGCAAAGTTAAACTTTGATGATTGATATTTTAAATATTAAAAAGATTCTTTTCCCGAATTTTGACAAAATTGTCTTTGAACTTTTCACTTCTAATCTCCCCCTTTTTTATTCAACAAAAACTTGCGTGAAGAAATATTTTTAGTTTTCTTTGGTAGTGTGTCAACGATTCCAGTTTTTCCGTCATTACGGGTAAGTATGATATGCGTAAAAAAACTAATATAAGGCCATGTGATACATGAGTCACGTTAACAAAGTTATTGACTTTTCCTCGCAGCAACTCGAGTCCGCTCCGAATGAGATATCAATTTGAAATTTTGAGAAAAGCTGAAGCAAATAACACGTTTGTATACAACATTGGATTCAAATGTCTTGAATTTTTTTTCGCACCTTTTCAACAGTCAATAAAATATCCACTATACCTCCAAATTTTTGTATGCCTTATTTCTTTCATGATGTCTTTAAATAATCATGAAAATAAAATAATTAAGTTTGATTCTGTTATGATGGTTTCAATGATATTGAAAAATGTATACCTATTTTAAATCGTATTAAATTAATTTGGAAATTATTTGCCTGCCAACATGTTTGTTTGGAAAGGTTATTTACTCGAACTTTTGACAAATTTTCGTATTTTACAATTGAAAAGGGACACAAAACAAGACATCGCACTAACAAAGACTTATTTTGAATCACAGTCATAATTTTTCAGACCAAAAAAATATATCTAATTATAAAAAACAACAGATATTCAAGGAAAAATAATATTGTCCTTTATTCGCCTAGAAAAAGGTGCTTTATGGGGCAAAAATTTAAATCAAAAGACCAGATGACACAATTACGAATTGAAGTTTTCTGAAAGAATTTCAATTTCTTTGGAAATAACTGACTGAAGCAATAACTATCAACAGCCACCTTTTTTTCTACAAACAATAAGAGAGAAAATCTTTGTTGTAACAAGAAGAGTATTTAACTGATTTTTTGCCATTCTCAATTTTCTCTATATCACACTAACCCCGTTATCACGCTCACCCCATCGACCCTACGCTAATTATATGAAATATATTTGAATAATTATTATAAAAATAATTTGAATGCAATGTGAATCAGGAAGTAGTACTAAATGTTTGTGAATAATACAAAGACCTGTTTTCATTTTCTACCCTGTGCTTTTCTAATTTTAGAACAGTCATCTTATTCGAAAAAATCGATTTTTCCTCAAATACTCTAATTTCTTTCTACATTTAAGCAATATACTTTCCTTATAAAAAATATGTTATTTATCGACTTGTTTTGGTAAAGAAAGCACTTTCACGCAATACAATACCCTCAATATTCATTTACTGCATTCTCCGAAGTGGCATATACGCACCATTATTTACATCAAAATGCACTGGATCTTCCAAATAGAATTCCGCCTGTGACGAAACATTAAAATCTGATGGATATATTGTACAGAAAATTGGATTCAATTTGTCGCTTCATTAGGTTTTGATTTTCAAACTTCATGCAAGTTTAAAATTTTGATAAATATTGTTGGCAGGGAGTAAAAATGAAACTCGAGCGTTTCACATTAGGGAATTCTAAATACTGACAAAAACACGCCCTTCCTGGTATAATCTCACAGCTACAAAGCTGAGTGCGCCAAATATAAATCTCGACTTCAAAGCGCAAGCTCAAAGCGTTTTTAAATTTTTTTTTGAATGAATAAGGCTCGAAGATTTTTCAATGAATATATGAATATAATTAAAGGTTAAAAAAAGATTCCTTTGATGGTTCCCATTTTTCATTAAAAGAGAAAACTTCGAAATCTTTATAGAAAATTGTAGAATAAATGGATTATCGCTTTCTTGTATTATGCCGGAATTAAAAGTTGGCGCTAAACGACAGCAAGTGCAAATTATGGCGCTAGTGTTCAAGGAACGGTGCGTGCGCGTCAGATGATGAGAATGCAAGTGTGAGACTGTGAGTTTTGTGTGCCCAAAGAACAGGCAAAAGCAAATTTTTAATAAATAATTCGTAAGTAAAACATTATTTCTCTGGTAATTTCATTTATTTATTTCGTCTTGTAATTGTGTGGCGAGTATCTAGAAATATTTAAAGAGTGTAGCTATACTTTTAAAAGCAAATTCATTGTTTGGAGCCGAATGACTTATCTGTTTTTGATGTTTTAAGGTCAATTTTTTTCGAATAATTTGAAATTGAACATATATTTTTTAATATCAGTGGTACTGATAAATCTCAGAATCTAGTCTGTTCCCTTTTTTTATAAAAAACTACGAGTTTAAAGCGGTGTTTTGGTTTGTGTAATTTTGAGGTTATGTTGCGCCTATGCTCTATGTCGAAAAAGGAAGTTATAACAAATTGGTTTTTAAGCAGATGTTGTAGTTTTTTAAAATCCCTCTTGATAAGCATATAATGCTTAACAACCTTATTTTTTAATATAAAGCTTGTTTCTGAAAATTGTTGATTTCTCCTAGTTTTCGTGAATTTTGTAAATAGTCCAATATGATTTTAGCTTAAAGCGTACAATTATGTCGTTTTTGGTAGTCAATTCACTGAAATTTGTCCATCGAAAAAGACAAACAACTTTTTTCTGTGACAAATCTTTCTATTGTATATGATATAAGTTCAATTATTAAAATCATATTCTTAACAAACCATCACTGTAACTTGTGTGATATTTCACTGTGGTTTGTTCATCACCGCATTTCATTGAAATAACAGTAGAATATTTGAATAATTTATGTTGAGATCCTACATGCCAAAAATATAGTGTATACAATTTATTTTAGCTAAGTCAGAGTATTTCAAAATACATAAAGTTAGAGGTTGTCTCGACATTCATGTAATTTTCCAGGGAACTTAAAGTTATTTTTTTTGGCAATGGTAGCGACTTTCTAAAAGAAGCGTTTATACCTAACACGGGTAAGTTACTACTATTTTGACAGGAATTTCACGCAAAAGAACGTATTCGAAAAATATTTGTTTCCGTGGTTATAAGCAAAAATTGAAGTGTCCCTGAAACAGTTGAGCCCAATTCCTTGTTCCGAAAGTATGTTGTAGGGACAACTTAGGCAGCTCAAGAAAACATTTGGTGGTGAATTTGATCTACCAGGAGAGTCAGAAAAATATGATTGAAATTATTTTCTCTTCTCGGTGATCCTTTTCGAACCCAATTTAGTACTTGCAGTTCCTTTTTCTGTAACTTGACCGCTACCTAAGTGTCAACACTTTTTTTCCAAAGCGATCAAAATGATACTCCATGTTGAAAGAATTTTCAATAACTTTTCTTAGGAAATCTATGTGTCAACAAAATTCCTATCATAAAAGTGTAGAGGGTTTTTAAGAAAGTGATTCCACACAACCTGGGTCCACAAAAATAAAGTTTTTGATGGGGAAACAATAGATTAAGAAAAATGTCTTTGGAAACGAATTTTTTATTGTTTTTTCTACTATGAGTACTAGGATGCTTTTTAAGGAATATTTTTTTTGCACTCCCAGCGTAAAATCAAAAAATAAAGTTTGTTTTAGACAAACTTAGGAAACTGTAAAATTCGAGGTGACATCAGCTTAGAGGTATTCTGAAGCATTAAACAAGAATTTAAGAACCAATTTTTATGAATTACAGGTGAAGAACTCATCACTCCAAAAATGGGCGTGCCGGGAAAAGTAGTGGAAGCCATGGAAGTTGAAGCAACCGGGGAGGCTTTGAATGGCGAGGGTGACACAGGCGAAAAGAAGGATAGCGATCTTCTCATCATCCAGGACCTTCGGGAGCACATCCGACAAATCGAGCGAGCAGTCCAGAACAAAGAGCCCCGTTTCATCCTCCGTGCTCTGCGGGCTCTGCCAACCACTCGTCACAAGCTAAACCCGGTCGTCCTTCGCGGGATAGTTGGCGGCTTCTTCACACGCTCAGCTGCCGAACGCGAGGCTCTCCTCGCCTGGATCGAGGAACCCATGGACACTGAGGGCACGCAGGCGGCTATCCAGAGATTTCGCAGCTCCGCTTTACCTCTTCTTCCTGAAATAGATGCCTACATCCACCTCCTCATCCTAGTAAAACTCATCGATACCAGGAAGTACAATGAGGCCGTCCAATGTTCAGAAACTCTCATACAGAAGGTCGTCGCTCAGAACCGTCGCACTATGGATTTGATTGCTGCCAAGTGCTACTTCTACCACTCAAGAGCTTACGAGCTAACCAATCAGCTCGAAAAGATCAGGAGCTTCCTTCATCTTCGTCTGCGCACAGCAACTCTGCGCAACGATTTCGAGGGTCAGGCGGTGCTGATCAATTGCTTACTGAGAAACTATCTCTTCTATAACCTCTACGACCAGGCAGACAAACTCGTTCTCAAGTCCACCTTCCCCGAGACCGCAAGCAACAACGAGTGGGCCCGTTTTCTTTATTATCTAGGCCGCATCAAGTCCGCTAGGTTGGAATATTCTGCAGCGCACAAGTACCTTGTCCAGGCTATGCGCAAAGCTCCACAGAATACAGCTGTTGGTTTCCGACAGACCGTGCAGAAGCTCGCAGTGACTGTAGAACTTTTGCTGGGAGATATTCCTGAAAGACAGATCTTCCGCCAGGCAGCGCTGCGTCGCGCTCTGGCGCCTTACTTCCAGTTGACACAGGCGGTACGTCTTGGAAACTTGCAGCGCTTCGGGGAAGTGCTGGAGAACTTTGGGCCACAATTCCGTGCTGATCATACCTTTACGCTTATCCTGAGGTTGAGACACAATGTGATTAAGACAGCAATACGGTCTATTGGACTCTCATACTCGAGGATCTCGCCTGCGGATATTGCAAAGAAGCTAGGATTGGACTCTGGCGTGGACGCAGAGTTTATTGTTGCAAAAGCTATACGTGACGGAGTTATTGAGGCGACTCTGGACCCGGAAAATGGGTATATGCGCAGCAAGGAGACGACTGATATCTACTGCACGAGAGAGCCTCTTCTTGCGTTCCATCAGAGAATTACTTTCTGTCTGGATCTGCACAATCAGAGTGTAAAGGCGATGAGGTACCCCCCAAAGTCGTATGGGAAGGATCTCGAGTCGGCAGAGGAGCGGAGGGAGAGAGAACAGCAGGATCTAGAGTTGGCTAAGGAAATGGCGGAGGAGGATGATGATGGTTTCCCTTAAATAATTTATCCCGAGTTTAAAGCGATTTTCTGAAGATTGTACTGTTTACATTTCTGTAACACTTTCGCAATAATAAATATATAATTCAACTTTTTTCAATGCGGGTTTGTCATTGATTCATGTCGAGTTGGAAATGGATTCATAATTAATGTACCAATATGAAGTGATATAAGAATGAATGAATCTGTACTCAACAATAATTTTTTTCTTCTATTTTTGAATTTGTTATTCACTTCAGTATGAAATTGTAAACAAAATCGATGACATGAAAAATTTAAGTGCTGGTACTAGCGTGGGGATACATCACCATTGTTGCTCTTCAGCGTTATCAAATATATTGATGTATTTGAACCAATTTCATTCTAAGTGTGATTTATTTTATGTCATCATTTTTATAATACTATTTTAAGTCGAATCTTTTTCGGGGTAACCAAAAACTCGTGTTGTTCTGCCCTCGTTACCCTACCAAGGTTTAAGAATTTTCATGTCATAAGGCGGACGGGTAAAAAAAGATGAATTTGTTATTCAAAAAATGTGCTTCAGACAATTTAGAAAGTCGGTTGATAACCATTAATATTTCTATATTAATTAACTAATAAGGAGAGGTCATGCGCTTTGAATCACTGTTCCTTATTCTGCCTTCACAGATGGAAGTAGATTTTGGAATAATTTGCCGAATTTCCAAAAATGAATTTTAAGTGTTATTTTGAAAAATACCAGTGGTGGCAATGCATTGATCCCTTGATAGTAGGCACGAACCATGGAGACCAAAAGAAAGAACATTGAAAAAAATTGCGTATCACACTGATTAACAAAACTAACATAGGAATGGAATTCGTCTAATTCTGATGGATTGAAATTTAGAACTTGTTATGCATTCAATGTTAATGTGGAAATTCTTTTTTGAATACTTAAAACTATCCATAGAAAATTTGCATGTGCCATGAATACGAATAATAGTTATTGCATCTTGTGCAGTACGTTAAACTCAGTTTATTTTTAGAAGAAACGAATCAATAGGATGTTAAAACATTTTCCAGTTTTGTTTTTCAAAGAGAGGGAAAAAAACTTGCGGGGATGGGAGCTTTCATGATTGATGTGACGTATGGGGAGTCATTGACAGTGATTAGTTATTCAGTATTTTTTAAAAATCGCGAGTCACACTTAGTTTTTTTGATATGTATAATGTCGAGCAAAAATCGCTACTTAGAACATCTGCAACCAAGAAACTGAAACCGTATTAACATGAAATATTATGGTTGAAAATTACCAAATTGGAAAATAATGAACTATCTTCGCATGCTTTCTCGTTTTGCGCGCTCCGTATAACGATTACAATGATGGCCACTCAATCAAGTGTAGTAATCTACATCAGGATTTCCAATTTGTTTTAAATAAGTTGAAAAGAGGATATAAATTCTCTATTGCTTAATTTTAGAAGTTTACATACAAATGTTGAAGTAACTGGAAAAAATTATTGAAACCAGGAGAATAACAATTTTTTTCTTGAGTTTTGCGATGCACTACCTGAAAAAAAATTTAAAGTATTGAAAAGTAATATTTGATATCAAGGGAAAATTTAGACAATTCAAGCAAGGAATATTTATTATAAACATCGATAAAATATGAACATTTAACGCACACAGTAGTAATGATTTTCTCGGCAAATTTTACCTATAGTTTGAAATTTAATTTAGATAGATCAACTGTTGCGATCCACTGTCTTAAAAAATGTAGAATGTTCCTGTATAGGTATGAATTATCTGAACTTATTTTTGATACAATAAATGAATTCTGGGAAACAAGGTCAACGTTGAAGTTGACTCATTCGACCTAAATGAACCTAATACTCTTTCATTTTTTATTCCTGCTCGAAGAAAAGTCATTCACTTACTTTCGAAAATTAAAGATACTCCTTTTGATCGTCTAATTTTAGATTTTCATGTAAAAAAACTAAGGTAAAAAAATAGGTACACACGATGCATTATCACGAAGGTGTTTGATAGCATTTGATCTTGGATAAATCTCTATAAAAATATAATTCAATAAAGATTCGGATATACGTGTACAGAGGCTATACAATCTGAAAAGCGTTATACGAACGTATCACTTATTTACACATGATAAAATTACATTTCGAGTGGTACACAGTATATTACAATTTGTATTCTATCATTTACATATATTTGTATAATACCAACAAGGCCCAAAACCTGACTTAAAACGCAAAAATCTCTCGCAGAAACTTGAAGAATAAGGCAATAACATCTTGTTCACATTTTCCCTGAATGCGTTTCCGATGACTACTTGTCCTATTTGTCAATTATAATATAGGAAACGCGAGAGATACTGATACGCAAAGAGTCGGGCTATTATGAAAATTGGAGTCGACATAATAGAATTTAAAAATTGCCCACTATCTACCCTATAGAACACAGACATATGGAGTGTGAAAAAACTAAGTACATAATAATTCGCGTTCTTGGCTTTCCTGCTGCGTCAGGGTTTAAAGATGTCGAGGTTCCAAAAAGTGGAAGATGACAGATTTTTAGAGTTTCGGGCGTAGTGGTTCTAGAAGATGAAATTTTCATAGAAAGCTGATTCTATAACGAATCGCTTGCATATTTATTCGATTTACTTATTTTCGAGTGCAATCATACGTCTTCTGGACTGATGATCAACGCCGTCACCGCGAAAATCAGAAATACGATTCCTCCAATCAACGTCACTAGAATAATACACATATTGCATTTCACAAAAGTAAGTTCCTTTGTATCATTCATAATATAATTATGCATATAAGTGACAATCCATGTTAAAAAAAGGTCGTAAAAATCTAAGTTTATGAAAAAAACATATATAGCAACAAATTTAAATGATATTCATGACCATTAAATTGATAGATACCTGTTCGCACTGATATTTTTTGAGCAATCATTCGTCCACCAAGGACAGCTAATCCCGTGCAAAACGAATGGCCTAAAACTCCACCTATTATAACACCATACACATCCTGGAATGGAAAAAAAAAATTTTTTTATAAAATATATGTTGATTGTTTATTATTAATACTAGGGCACAATAAAAGAGTTTGCATTGCCTCTTCGAAAATTGCACCCCTAAGAAAAGTTCTTCTTGGTGACAAAATTACCCCATATTTTCGGCAAAACTTGAATAAAATATTTACAGGTCCCCTAAGCCATCTTTTTTGTAAATAAAATGTTTTAATTCATTCGAAATAACCACCACATGTCAATTGATTCTTTTATTTAGCCTGCGTAAAATGATCCTTCTCAGTAAAATAAATTATTTAAATATTTACCAACAATCGGGGAACCATAAATATTCTTCTCAAACTCTGTCCAATATCTGAATTATGTATTTCACTAAAAAGAATACACTGCCATTCATAAAAATGACACCGCGGTAAACCGTGAGGTGGGTAACCACAAGGTACAATAGATTAACAATGAAGGGTCGGCAAAATCCTCGCGTGTCTCCAGGACACGGAGCAGCCAAAGAACAACCGCTCTCTGCATCCATCTCGCAAGTACCTCTGCATAATTCCAGCACGCGTGTGTGGTGCGGAGGCTACAAACCAGTGAAGGTTTCGCACCCCCGAGTGAGTTGAGCTGCTTTAGCTCATTTAGAAGGTCTTCATACCTCTCTTCCTTCTCCTTTAATAAAGTGCTGCTTTCGGCTGCGGCTCATAATGCGATCACAAGCATAAATTTCTTTTTCTTGTTTGTTAAGAAGTATAATACCAGGCTTGGTGTGTTTAATAGGTATTTCTGTGATGATTAGGTGACACTTTCTTGAAACACGATAACAAAACCCTCTGTTTTAAGTGCAGATGATTTTCAAAAAGCAAACGTGAGCTTAGTTGACTAGAATTGGTCTTTTACATTTCTGTGAATGTTTACATGCATTGTCTTGTCGTTGAGCTGTTTTCGAAAGTTTTCGGTCTCTGCTTTCTTCACCAGCGCTTTTAAAGGTAAGTTATCTTGATGGAGTAATGCACTGTCCTTACTTCTGGTGTTGAAATTCAGGCCAAGGGTCTCGGCCACCTGTTCCGCGGCTTTGTGAAGGAACGCTCCTTTTCCGATCATTCCTCTATTCCTTACCATTGCCAGGAGAGGATCTCTACCGCTTGTGCGATGGAATTCGTAGTTAGGATAATTCGATTATGAAGGAACTGGAGATAAAGAAGTCCGCACCCGCCTTCACCGCGTGCGAAGTATAAGCGCGGAAGAGAGGAGTTGACATGCAAGCTCTTCTTTATATGCACAATCTTATGCGTATCGATGTGGGGGGCTGTGAGTTCTTTCTTCGTCCATGGAACCGCCCCAAACAAATAGTGTGCAACCGGGACGACAAGCATGTTAGTCGCAGATATCTTGTTCATCATATCCAACACACAAGACCTAACATAGTGCTCCTTGACAAACGAGAACGAACTATTATCGTGATCGAATTCTCGGCCCCAGCCGACTGAAGCATCACAAACAAGGAAATCGATAAGAAGGAAAAGTTTGAAGATCTCAGAGAGCAAATACAGCGATATCATCAAGGATATTCGATTAAAAGAATTGTTCTTATCATCGGTGCTCTTGGAGGTACGACGCCTTCACTGGTTAGCACCCTTAAAACCATATTCGTGTGCCAGAAATATGTCGTGGCACTTGCCGGATGGATGCAGAGAGCGTTCATACTTGGGTCACTTCGTGTCCATAAGACACGCGAGGGTTCCACCGGCTCCTGATTGTGGTTTCGTCGTGCATGAGGTCACTCATCTCATGGTCGTGAGACGTGGCCATAGGTGTAGTTTACCGCGGTTCTACTGGAAGCTCATGTCATTTCCCTAAATGGCAGTTGCTCTTAGGAGGACGCTGAGGTGGTTGTCCAACCAATGTTTGATTTATATATATACACACACACACACACACACACACACACACACACACACACACTGCGATTCAATTTATTTGCAATAGATCATTACCTCCCGGGCAGCGAGGAGAATTGTTGTCAGTTGGGAGCGATCCCCCCACTCGGCAAGAAATGTAAGCATAAAAGCCTGGAAGAAAATCCTTGAGAGCATCATCAGGGCGCTTTTCTTTTGTGTTTTTTTAATAACCCCAGTCTCTGGATCTTGAACTAGAGTACTTTCCACATCTTTCTCAAACTATAATGAACATAAATAATTTATTAACAAATTTGTTGATGACAAGTAAAATAAAATCGTCAGATAAATGAGGAAAAAGTTACCTCGTCATCTCGTTTTCTCAAATCGGACTGAACCTCTTCAAACTCCTCCTGTCCTTCATTGGGAGACATGTAATAACTATCTCTAAGCATTTTTAGTCCAAATAAAGCAAATAGTGCAGTCGAAATGTAATAGGTGTAAGCGCGTGGAATTATTGTAGCTGCGTATCCGAATACAACTGTGAACAAAAATGGAAGATTATATTCAGGAACTATCGATACAGCAAGATAATTAAAAAATACAATATTATTTTAAAGACATTGGCAAGAGAACGTTGGATTATTTCTTCTAAACCAAATGATCAAGTATAGAGTATTTTTCTCCATTTTTTCAATCAAAATTTTTTCCTCACATATTTTCGTGATTTGGACACAGTTATGCAAGGAGAACACTTAAGATATGATATAACGTCTATTTATGTAACTATTCCTGTTTAAATAAGAGTTAAAATTCGAAAATCTGTAATATTTTAACTTTTAAACTGGTTTAAAGAATAGAGTGGTCATGAGCAACAAAAATGTAATTGCGCTTCCTCTTTTTAGAACCAAATCACTGCGTGTCACTTTAAGTTTATGTGAAATAAAAAATTTAATTATTACTCTATTATGCCACAGAGAAAATCCTTGAAATCGAGGAAACTCGAAATATTCAGTTTGTTTCTCATTGTTCCTCTCATTACAATCATTAGTTTCTGGTTTTTTTTTTAATTTCTCGTAGTAATAAAATTACACATCTGTTATTAATTTTGAACAATCTGGAAATTTTTGGATAAAAGAATGACATTATTTAATACCAATAAACCTACATTTATAGAACATGAAGGCATTTCTTTTTGTAATTTATAAATAAAAATATGATGCACACATTCAATGAAACGAGACGAATAACTTTTTTTCAATAATTATTTTTCAACAATTTTGAGTGTAGAACTTGTTTCCAAAGAATTCCAAGTTACACATAGGATTATGAGAATGACTCATTACCACCCATTCTGTAATAAGAAAACTCTAACCTTGAGCATGGCACGTACGGTTAACTATAAAAAAAACTTTACGTTAAAAAAACTGAGACGCTAAAACAAAACGACTTTTTTATGGCATTTAAAGAGTTGGAAAGTTTCTAACAAATAAAAATAAACGATAACGCATCAAAATCTTTCAAAGTCGATAATTTTTTGCGAGAGGAAACAAATGGTATAGAACAATATTTGAACAGGAAAAAATTTTTAAAACTGCAGCGAAGAAGTTTGGGTGTGTATGCCATATGGTCCATCTTTAATTATGACCATTTCATGAACATTCAGTTGAATTGAAATTGGTACAAAAGTTATACTGTTGCATTGAATGTATCGAATATCTTCAGAGAGAATATTATTATCCTTAATTGCGTACCCTTCTAACTTTTTCTTCGATCCATGTTCTATATTTGTATATGCTTGAATGTAAAATTTTGGAATGATATTTGAACATACAAAATACATGTCACCAAAGTTATTCTAAAAATGCATCACGTGAAGGTGAAAACTTTTCCGATAGAAGCATTCAATAAAATTTTTACAAAGTAGATACCAGGGTGCCTAGGGAGGGGATTTTGGATTGCAAAAAGAATCTGGGTAATGAAAAATTGGATTTAGCATGCACTTTTTCATTTTTAATTTTTAATTATTGAGTATTGCTAATTTTTTATTGTTCAATAAAGGTTTTATTATAGCTTAGTAGATCAATTTCAAGAACAAAAATTAAATAAAATTAGAAACTTTCGGAATTCATTCATACGATTCTTTTGATATAAAAATGGATACGAACATGCTATCGAATTATGTTGAATAAATACTACCCTGTATTTAAAAATTCCATTTACAGGGCTGGGTAGTACTGCCAATACTGTGATAAATTTTTTTTTAATTTCGGACTTTTCAAATAAATTGTTTGTCATTATCACGATATTAAATAAATCAGCCTTAACCTTTCTTCTAAAAAAAGGCGTATTGTAACAAAATCTACGTATAAAACGTTGTATTCCTAAATACAATTGAGCCCAAAAATAAGTACATCCAAATCAATTTTTTAGAAAAATATGTTGTTTTTTTTCTGGTTCAGCTCTAAACTTGATCAATGAAGGACATCATTTGTTACTACAATCCCTTCGAAATCCATGAATACAGATGGAATTATTTTCCAGTCAAGATGTGTAAAAAAAAAAGTTTGCAAATTTGCACCGCTACAAAGTGTCCTCTATGAGGACAATGAACCTTTTCCGTTAGTGAACCTCTGGGGAAAAGATCTAATCAACTTTCATCAACGCCATCAGTTTGAATTGTATTATCTACCGATTATTGTTATCTGATTGTTCTATATTTAAGGAAAAAATCCTTTCGTCAAGTGTATCCTATAAGAGGTGGCATAGATAAGGAAAATGGGAATCATTGGAGGGTCTTTACTTATATTTATTCACTGATTAAATAAAAAACATACTTTCGAATAAATTATATTTTTAAACTTGAAAAATTAAGTTGTGGCAGATGAAAAACAATAAGTACTGCAAAGTAAGGTGATGTAAACATGTAACTTTTTTTTGGAATGGTATAATCAAATGCACTAAAATAATTTAATTCTTTTCAAAAATGGAAGACTAATTTTGTTTGTAATTGTTGATGAAAGTGTATATTTACCTGAAAGAATAGTCATAAGGGCGAGGGCTCCAATGGCTCCAATAAAGACTGTAAGTCTCGGATACTTCATAGCCATTATAGCAGCGATAAAAAATGTTTTATCCCCCAATTCCGAAACCACAATGACCGAAAGGGAAGCTAAAAAGGCGTGAAGAAAGCCCAGGTTTCCCTGGGCTTCCATTGCTAGAGTCGTCGTCGACTTCTGAAAACAGAGAAAACATACTTGTACTGGGTTACTACTAACAATTTTAACATACACTTTCAAGTAAAATTAAAAGTAACTTGGGATATCTTTCTTCTTTATTAAACGCATTTTGAAATATATTCATGCAGTACATAGTTTAATTATAAGTAACATATGTAGTTTATTGAATGATGTATCAATATAGATGTTGGTCATTGATAACATTGTATGGTGTTGGAAAAAAGTTCACTTAAGGACTTATTTTATTATGAATAAGTTATTAATGGTGAACCGACACGCGACAACGATTAAGTGGCGCCGCACAGATGTGGGTTTCTATTTTGTATTCCTACTTCTAATTCCAATCTCAGAAAAGCGATTCGGCGGACAATTTCAAATTCCCGGTCATTTCCCGGTTCTTCACGGTCAAGTTTTTCAATTTTCCCGGTCAATTAGAAGTAACATATTTATATTTGTCGCCAAACACAAACATTTATTTTTATTCATTACGTTCATTCCAAACATCCTTTAACACAACAGATCAAACATTGCTACATGATTCAATTTTGAAAAGAATACTCTAATTTTCAACAAAAAATATCATTTTTCTACAAAAATTGGAACAGTTAAACTTACAATAAAAGGATCAATTTACAATAACAAAGAAAAACAACAGATTTCCAACAAAATAGTTCATCTTTCAACCAATATGATGAATTTTCAAATAACATTATGAATCTTTAACCAGAACAGTTAAATTTCAAAACAAGAAGATAAATTTTCAACTAAAAATAAATATTTAACTGGAGCACTTCAATTTCCAGCGATGAAGGTGAACATTCAAACAAGAAAATTAATTTTTAAATAGAAAGAATCATTATCTAAGAAAAAGTATAATGTTCTAACAGAATAGTCGAATTTTAAAGACAAAAAATAATTATTTTCAACCAAAAACGGAACAGTAAGATTTTTATTTTAAATACACAGGAGGACCCAGCCTCCCGCCAACATGCCAACAGCACGCGGTATTCCCGGATAGTCATCCATCCAAGTACTAATCACTCCCAACGCTGCTCAACTTCAGTGATCGGACGGGAACTGGTTTTTTGAGCGTGACATGGCCGTTGGGGAAAATTTGAATTAAAAAAACTCAAAAAATAATTATTTCCAAACAAAAATGGATCAGTATTATTTTTAGTTTAAAAAAACTAATTTCAAAGCAAGCATAAGAGTTTCATACTAAAACAATCTTCAAGTGAAAGAATTGAGTTTTCAAAAAGATAAATTAACTTCTTCATTTACTTTTTTTTGGAATATTGGTTTATACTCTCTCCCTGTTACAGGTTTTGAGAGTCTCTGCATAACCTTCTCTCTATTCCTTTGCACACCTCACC
>WSXT02207344.1:0-18093 GCA_011762715.2 Neuroterus valhalla
TACCCATTTTCTTCGTAAGGAAATCAACGAAATTGTTAAAATGACGAAATTTCATACCTTAATAATTGGATCACTAAACATAATTACGAATTAATTTTTTCACAGTTAAACGCGTCTTTTCGAGACGAACCCAACCATATAAAAAACTAAATTTCGATAAAAAATGTAGATACCCACTTTCTTCATCAGGACGGCAGTACAGACAGAGTAAAAACCGTTTTTTTCTGACTCAAGGGGTCTCAAAACGTGGAGATTTCATCAAATACGCGAAAGTCAATTTTCACATAAAACCGATACCTTCTCATTCAGAATGAGAATGTAAAAAAATGAACGCGTCGCTGCGGTAGAACAAAACGAGCCTGAATAACTGATTCCTGGATAATTAAACAACCATCAGGTGGACCAAATCTTTATTAAACATTTTTCTACCCTAAAAATATTATCGAAATATAATATATAAACCGTATAATATATTTGCTTGAATAGATGTAGTAGACATTGAAATGCGCATTACTTTTCAAGGCTTATTTTGTTCGTTGGCAACTTCTTTTGTTTACCAACATTGTGCACTTTTTTCAGCATTTTTTTGAGACTTCCCGAAAAAAGACCATTCCGTTTTAGTCTCTTCATTGACACGTTAGAGTTCGGATGGATTCATTCCATTCGTAGACAATTCGTCCAAAATACATATTCAAATCTTTCAATTGTTTTGAAATTAGTTGTTGATAAAGGAATTTATTTAGATACTATTCAATGAAGAGTTAATGCTATGAATAAGATGGTAGATGCAAAAAGTAGTAAAATCGGGCGGAAGAGATCAAGAAATGAAAACTTGTGGAAAGCAAATGTTGCAAAAAAGGCAAAAGATATGGTGAATATATTTTTAATGGAATTCAAGTTTCTTATCATTACATATTTTCATTTTCGCGTGATGGGTATCAGAATATTAGCTTTCAATGGTTTATAAAATATATATATGTGTTATGTATTCCTTATTGAAAAAGAGGGTATAAGATTGAAAATATTTCTAATTATTTCAGACATATTCAACTGGGCCATGAAATTTTTGGTGAATTTCTGTAAAGTGACAATTGCAACGTGAAATATTTTGAAAATTTAATTTCAAAAGAAAATTACAACATTCCAAAAAAGGTGCAAATTATTAAATTCTGTAAAATGAAATATTATACGAATAAAAAAGCAAACGGGTTTACAGACTACGATGGAGAGTCCCAGAGAATTTCTTCATTGAAAGATCAGTCTCGTTTGAAGATCTTAAAATGGCATCAGAGCCTACGATTTTAGGAATTTCGGAAGAGAAAAAAAAAGATTTGGAAAATTTAATGGTATATGTGAGCGAAAAGAGTAGGAAATATTTTTAGAGTTACTTGGAAATAGTCTCTGTCAAGCCGACCAAAAGTGGTAGCGAAAAAAAATCTATTAGGTAAAAGTTGATTCAAAGAAATAAAGTTCAGTTCACGAAGATGTGTGAGTTTTTTGAGAAACTAATGTTGAGAAGAAGTGTAAAATTGCATATGTATATAAAAAATAATTGAAAACCTCTATTTCAAACTGCGCTGTATTAAACGTTGGAGATAAATAGAGGATAATACACCTTATGAAACTAGAAATTTCATTTAATAAACTAAGTATTCTACACCTTTCAAATTAAATAAATTATGTTTCGATAATATTTTCAGGGTAGAAAAATCATTAATAAAGATTTGGTCCACCTAATGGTTGCTCTATTATCCAGAAATCAGTCATTCAGGCTCTTTTTGTTCTACCGCAGCGACGCGCTCGTTTATTTATTGATGTTATTTTGATAATCAATCTATTATTATCAAAATTTCAGAAAGACTCCTATATTGACTTGAAAAATGGTCAATTTCACAAATTCGGAAAATTGTGAATTTCGAGGACATTTTTCGACGAAATGGTCAATGTTTCGTTTATAATAATGATATGTCTAAGAAAATTATTTGTGAATTTTGACGGCATCGCTAGACATTGAAGAGTTTTGTGTTCAAATTTTATTAAAAAATCTTAAGTAGTTTTCAAGATATCGCGAGTTTAGTTTTGGAAAACGTATTAAAAGTTTTCGATATCGGCATTCGCCTCTTCCGTTTCGTAGCAGCATCCCCTCCCTTTCGTATTAGGTCGAGCGCTCGCTCGGTTCTGCTTCCCATCCATTCAATTGTACTTATCATTAGTTTCTTGTACTCGAAACAGAAAACAACCTCAATTCCGCTAAATACATGCGAAGCGTTTCTTATACGCTAGCATTGAATATAATTCTTACGGTCTCAATTCATCATTAATATTGCGAAAAAATTGAGGGGCAAAGGTAAGCAATTAGATTAGATTATTATACCGCATTCATAGATGTATACATAGTTGTTGCACTTACCCTGCCGTTGTCGAAGTCACGACCACCGCCGATAGTTAATCGGGCTTTTGCCTTCATAGCGTCTGAAAGCGGTATCTGGAAAAGGATATCAAATTAAAAAAAAAAAATACATAAAAATGAGTCCGAAATCCATACAGACCGTCTTTAATAAGAAAGGTAGATTGCAAAAATGGTTGGTATAAAATGAAACTGAAGTTCACAACGTTTATGGTGAACGAAGAAATAAAAAATGTTCTTACCTAAAATCTAATCCATGTGTTTGGTAGATTTTGATGGTAAATAACTGCAAAAAAAGCTTCATCCCCCTATCTGCCATGGGGGGCTAACATTTTCAACCCCGAAAATATCAAAAATTCGGGAAAAAGATTCCAAAACGTGTTCAAAGCCTTTCATCTAAAATCTCAAAAATCTATTTTATATATTTTGACGGTAAATAATTGCAAACAAAGTTTCATCACCCTGTCTTCCGGGGAAGGCTGTCATTTTGAACCCCAAAAAATATCGAAAATCGGGAAAAAATCCAAATTGTGTTCAAACCTTCTTATCTCGAATCTCAAACATGAATTCTGTATGTTTTGCTGGTAAATAATTGCAAAAGAAGTTTCATCCCCCTATCTACCAGGAAAGGCTGTCATATTCAACCCCGAAAATATCTAAAATCTGGGAAAAATTCCGAAATGTGTTCAAAGCTACTTACCTAAAATCTCAAACACGGATTTCGTAAATTTTTATGGTACATAATTGTAAAAAAAGTTTCATCTCCCTATCTGTCGGAAAGGCTGTCATATTCAACCCCGAAAAATCAAAAATTGGAAAAAAATAGCAAAACGTGTTCAAAGCTTTTAACGTAAAATCATGAATATGAATTTTGTGAATTTTGATAATAAAATACTGCAGAAAAAGTTTCATCCCTCTAGCTACCGGAGAAGGCTGTCATTTTCAACACCCAAAAATATCAAAAATCGGGAAAAAGATTCCAAAACGTGTTCAAAGCTTTTTATCTAAAATCTCAAAAATGGATTTTGTAGATTTTGACGGTAAATAATTGCGAATAAAGTTTCATCACCCTGTCTCTCGGGGGAAGCCGTCATTTTCAACCCCAAAAAATATCAAAAAAAGGGGGAAAATTCCAAGACATGTTCCAAGCTTTTTAGCTGAAATCTTATACATGGATTTTGTAAATTTTGATGATAAGTAATTGTGAAAGTAGTTTCATCCCCCTATCTGCCGGGAAAGGCTGTCACTTTCAACCCCCAAAAATATCGAAAATCGGACAAAAATTCCAAAACGTGTTCAAAGCTTCTTACCTAAAATCTTGAATATGAAATTTGTAAATTTTTATGCTAAATAATTTCGAGAAAAAGTTTCACCCCCCTATCTGCCGGAAGAGGCTGTCGTTTTCAACCCCCAAAAATATGAAAAATCGGGAAAAAATTCCAAAACGTGTTCAAAGCTTCTTATCTAAAATCTTAAATATGAAATTTGTAAATTTTGATGCTAAATAATTTCGAGAAAAAGTTTCACCCCCCTATCTGCCGGAGGAGGCTGTCGTTTTCAACCCCCAAAAATATGAAAAATCGTGAAAAAATTCCAAAACGTGTTAAAAGCTTCTTACCTTAAATCATCAATACGGGATTTGTAAATTTTGATGGTAAATAATTGTAAAAAAAGTTTCATCCTCCTATCTGCCGGGAAAGGCTGTCATTTTCAACCTCCAAAAATACCAAAAATCGGGGAAAAATTCCAAAACGTGTTTTAAAGCTTAGTTCGTAAAATATTAAATATAGGTTTTATAAATTTTGATGGTAAATAATTGTGAAAAAAGTCTCATACCCCTATCTGCCGCTAAAGGCTGTCATTTTCAACCCCTAAAAATACCAAAAATCGGGAAAAAATTCCAAAACGTGTTTCAAAGCTTATTACGTAATATCTTAAATATGGGTTTTGTAAATTCTGATGGTAAATAATTTTGAAAAAAGTCTCATACCCCTATCTGCCGCTAAAGGCTGTCATTTCCAACCCCCAAAAATACCAAAAATCGATGAAAAATTCCAAATCATGTTTTAAAGCTTATTACGTAAATTCTCAAATATGGGTTTTGTAAATTTTGATGGTAAATACTTGTGCAAAAAGTCTCATACCCCTATCTGCCCCTAAGCTGTCATTTTCTACCCCTAAAAATATCAAAAAATCGGGAAAAGATTCCAAAACGTGTTTTAAAGCTCATTACGTAAAATCTTAAATATGGGTTTTGTAAATTTTGATGGTAAATAATTGTGAAGAAAGTCTCATACCCCTATCTGACACTGAAGGCTGTCATTTTCAACCCCCAAAAATATCAAAAATCAGGGAAAAATTCCAAAACGTGTTCAAAGCTTCTAACTTTAAATTATAAACATGGATTTTGTAAATTTTGATGATAAATAACTGAAAAAAATGTTTCATTCTCCTAGCTGCCAGGGAAAGCAGTCATTTTCAACCCCTAAAAATTGAATGTTTTCCCTGGCAGCTAAGGGGATGAAACTTTTTCCACAGTTTTCTACTATCCAAATCTACAAAAATCCATGTTAAAAATTTTAAGTAAGATGCTTTGAACACGTTTTGGAACTTTCTTACCCATTCGTGATATTTTTGGGGGTTGAAAATGACAGCCTATTCCGGCAGATAGGGGGACGAAACTTTTTCTGCATTTGACTACCATCAAAATCCACAAAATCCACGTTTAGGATTCTAGGTAAGAAGCTTTCAAGACATTTCAGAATTTTTTTATCGATTTTTGACATTTAAGGGTTGAAATTGACTGCTTTCCACGGTAGCTTGGCGGATGAAACTTTTTTCACAGTTATTTGACACCAAAATCTACTATATCCGAGTGATAGATTTTAGGTAAGAATATTTTTTATTTTTCGTTTACCATAAACGTTGCAAACTTCAGTTTCATTGGTATAAAAATATTATTTGAAATATTATGGGAAGAGAATATATCTATTTTTTTGTGGGGAACTTTGATAATATGAATTAAGTTTCAAATGTTAGAAGAAAGGAGCGTTTACTTTCGCTCTCGTAGCTTCTGAGTGTGATTTGTAGCAAAACTCTAGCAGAGCTACTGCCAAAGCGAGTAAGAGTCCTCCTATTAAAATGTAGAAAATTCCTGCGACATTGCTTAAAGTTAATTCATTTCTCGTCGCATCTTGTTTATCTCCATGTCTGCATTCTGTTCGATCGTACCACCATTTATTATAGAGCTTTTCCAATTCCCCAGATTCCTTGAGCGCTAGAACTTCTATATTAATCTCATCTCTGAAAAGTATTTTACGTATTAGTTAACTCAAAAATTGTGTTAACAAGTTTATATTTTCAACCGCAAAATTATTATTCTCCTACACTCTTAGAAATTTCATTTCAGCGATAGAGGAACACTTTTACGGGTAAAATGCAATCGTTTAAGAATTAGAGTTGCAAACAGATACTTTAACGGTTAAAGTGCGAGTTGCTCAACTAAGAATCGTTTGAACAATAAAAGACTCTACTTTAACGCATAGGAGATGCAGTTTAACGGATAAAGTGCGACATATTTTTACCGTAAAACTAATTGAGAGCATCGAATCGTTCAAGGTTGCATGTAAGTGCGCATGCGTGGAATAGCTACGCCATGCTTTTGAAATGCAATCCTTTTACAATTAATGTGCACACTCTTATTGTTAATCTAAGAATCGTTTCACGGTAAAAGTGATCATCTTCTTAAGATGAAAATGCGTGACTCTACAGTTCAGACGACATCATTTCAGCGTTAAACTAGATCCTTTAAGAGTGAAAAGAATCTGTTTTAAAGTATCCTACTCTAGCGTTTAGAGGACCGACTTTTTTGTTGAAAGGGAATTTCTGAGAGTGTACAATTTGTGCCAAAGAACTTACGAATACCTGTACGGTGAACCTATTGGTGTAGCGATTCCGAATCCTTTTGCATCGAGATGTCTCCCAACCTTCATCGTGTCACAAGGTTCTCTCTGGTTGATATAATCATTTTTCGGACTCTCAATCAGGAGAGCATACTTTCCTTTGCCATTTCGGACCTTCTTAATTCCTTCGTCATAAGTGTTCACAAAGACTTCTTTCCTCGCATTCATGAATTCCCACATCTTGCTATAGAGACTGATTTGAGATTTCTGAAAAAGCATATCCCAGTTTTTGAATAGAAATTTTTTTCAGAAGTACTTTTATTCATATGGTGATACTGACCCTGAAAAAGTCCCATGTTGAACCCTGATAGAGGGTTCCATACTGGACCTCTGTTTGCATGGCTAGATCTTCAGGAGAATTTATTGGTGTAACCATCCTTTCAACTGTTAAAAACGCTGCTAAATTGGCAGTGTAGGATGAGATCAAAATCAAGGTGAAAAACCACCAAACGCTGCCCACTATGCGACCCGAAATGGATCTGAAAAAACGAAACATTTTAATATCTTAAGAATAGTCTCAATGCTAGTGAAAGTAGGAAAGTAAGAGAAATAGAAAGAGAGATCATAGAGATTTGGAGATTGGGGTAACAGCAAATATTAGAGAGAAAATTTCACTGAGTTCATATAATTAACTAGCAAAATAGTTCATGCGTGCTGCACGTATGTGCCATTTACTTTTCGAGGCTTTCGTATTTTTGTACTCTATTATTTACCCATATAACATTCGTTCTTGTAGTTATAACATTTTTTAGCCTAGAACTTGTTTCAATTGTGTTATTCTTCGGGACTATTTCGAAATTAGGGTAGTATAATAATGCATTAGAAAATTTTTGTTTTGAATTTTCATGTCAAACGCCCGGAAATTTGTCCGAATCCATAAAACAATTAACGCATTTTTTTTTTTTGAAAAAAAATATATTTAGAGGTGGCGTAAGCCTCGATAAGTTAAACGCGTATTTCCCATAAGAAAAAAAGACGTTTTTGTAAATTTTATTCAGAATTCTGAATATTAGGTGAATCGAGTTCAAAATTCTCAAAAATATTACTTTTCGAATATCACCCCCATATGTCTGTCTTTTAGGGTCCCGAAAAACCCCCATAAGTGTAGAAACGAGTTTTTAGAGTTTTTGGCGCTATTTATGATTTTTTTGCGGTTTTTTAAACGCAAATTGTTTCAAATACATGATGGAATACTACATTAAACTGATAATTAGATGTTCATTTTAATTGTTTAGGCAATTTATTATTGTTTTTAGCAACTTCATCTTACAATTAGGAAAGGGTTAGAAAGTCAAGCTTTTTTCGGAATTTTTCAACTCATTTTCAAGCCTCAGTTAAAGCGACGTAATAATTAATCCAAGGTATCAAAAATAATTGTTTGGACAATTTGTTATCAATTATAACAATATTCTTTCAGAATAATGCTACACAGTTGCAATCTTATTAGGAATATTCAACTTTTTGTGCACTAGTTACTTAAAGTAAGTAATTATTCTATTTTATTTAGCAGAAGTAATTGTTCAAACAAATCGCGAATGTCTATAGCTATCTTCTTGTACATTAATACTGCATAGTTCCGGTTTTTTCCTGAAATTTTTAGCTTTTTATCACTTTCCCATTAGAATACAGTAATAATTAATTCATGATAAAAAAATAATTGTTTAAACAATTTGATATCTTTGCTTATAATATTTTCTCTGCTTGATGATAGAAACTTCCGGTTTTTTCTTAAATTTTCAACTTTTTGCCCACTTTTCACTTGAAGTGAATAATTATTTCATTCAATTGAACCAAAATACTTGTCTAAACAAATTATTATTGTTCATGGCTATCTTCTCACAGAATAGTGCTAAAAAAATGGGGTTTTCCTGGAATGTTTAACTTTGCTTCACCTTTTTAGTTGTGAACGGATAATAAATGGACATTAGAGAGAATCATATTTTGAATATAGTAAGGTATTGTTTCAAATAATCTATTTTTGTTCTTTTCCCAATGTTCAAAAAAAATTATTTGAAACAAAAATGCTGAACTCATTCAGTGAAATTTGATTTTCAAATTCTCTACTGAAATTATGGATCTTCAATGCAAAAATTGAATTTTAAAGAAAGTAGATTAACTCTCAACCAAAGAGTTTAATTTTCAACCTAAAAATATAAATTTTTATTCAAGGATATAATGGTTGATATTTCAAAAAAATTCTATTTTAAATAAAAAACAATTTAATTTAACCAGCAATTGAATCAATTCAATCTAATCCAATCTAATTGTAATTCATTCAATTTCCATTCAGTGCAAAGGTAAACATTTCAAAAAAACCCACAACTTTCTAGCACTTATCTAAGAGAATATGGTTATAAACAAATATAAATTGTTTAAATAAGCATGCTTATGAACTTGCATTAATTATTACCTAATTAGGTGAAAAGTGGACAAAAAGCTCAAGAGTTTAGAAAAAACGGTAACTTTTTAGCATTAATCTCAGAGAAGAAAGCCATAAACAATAATAATTTGTTGACACAAATATTTTTCAATGTTTGTTCGAGTGAAAAGTGGGCTAAAAATTTGAAATTTCCGAAAAAACCACAAGCTTCTATCATAAAGCAAAGAAAATATTATAAGCAATGATAATACATTGTTTAAATAATTATTTTTTTAACATGAATCAATTGTATCTTCAATCTAATTGAAAAGTGATAAATAGTTAAAAATTTGGGGAAAAAACCACAACTATGTGGTAATAATCTAGAAGAAGATAGCTATGAACATTTAAAATTTGTTTAAATAATTATTCTTGCTAAATAAAATAAAAAAAATTAATTACTTCAAGTAAAAAGTGGGCATGAAGTTAAAAATATCAGAGAAAAACCGCAAGTTTCTATCCTTAAGCAAAGAAAATATTATTAATAATGAATATAAATTATATAAACAATTATTTCCTTGACATGAATTTATTATTTCTTTATTCTGATTGAAAAGTGATAAAAAGTTTAAAATTCCGGGAGAAAACCGCAACTTTGTAGCATTATTCGAATTGAATATTGTTATAATTAATAACCAATTGATAAACAATTATTTTGATTACATCTAATTGATTACTATCTCGATTTACCTGAAAAGTTCAAATTAAGTTTAAAAATCCAGAAAAAACCTTGACTTTCTAACCCTTTCCCAAGAAAAAGTTGCCAAAATCAAATATAAATTTTTAAACAACTTAAATAAACATCAAATAATCATTGTAAAGCAGTATGTCATGTATTTAAAAAAATCTGCGTTCGAAAAACCGCGAAAAATTCATAATTACCGCCAAAACTCGAAAAACATTTTTCTTCATTCATGGGGGTTTTTCGGGACCCTATAGAAGAGAATCGGTGATATTCGAAAAGTAATATTTTATTCGCCTTCTGTGACTTATTGTGAATTTCGAACTCGTTTCACCTAATATTGAGAATCCTGTATAAAATTTACAAAAATGTTCTTTTTTCTAATGAGAAAATTCTAAAAATTTTAATTTGAAATTTAAAATTTAAATGAATTTTAATTTTGAGTTTGTATTCCAAAAATTCTAGAAACCCTCATGAACAATATCCTTAATGTTTATCTGCAGAAGTTTTTCTCTATACACCCTCAGAAATTTCCTTTCAACGATGAAGTTGTCCCTCTAAACGTCAGAGTAAGATACTTTAAAAGCAAATTCTTTTCAATCTTAAAAGATCTAGTTTAACGCTGAAATGATGTCATCTAAACTATATAGTCACGCATTTTCATTTTTGAAAGATGATCACTTTTGCCGTAAAACGATTCTTAGATTAACTGTAAGAGTATACACTTTAATTGTGAAAGGATTGCATTTTAAAAGCATGGTGTTGCTATTCCACGCATGCGTACATACATGCAATCTTGAATGATTCGATGCTCCCAAATAGTTTTACGGTAAAATTACGTCACACTTTATCAGTTAAACCCCATCTCCTATGCATTAAAGTAGAGTCGCTCATCGTTTAGACGATGCTTAGTTAAGCAACTCGCACTTTAACCGTTAAAGTATCTGTTTCCAACTCTAATTCTCAAACGATTGCATTTCAACCGTAAAAGTGTTTCTTTATCGCTAAAAGGGAATTTCTGAGTGTTTATGTTTATTGTTCATAGCTTATTATTCTATTAAGAATAATGCCTAAAAATGATTTAGAGAAATTATTTGTTATAAACAAAATTTAAATTTACAAATTAAGTTCCGGATTACCTAGGAGAAATATCACAGCCTTGTTGCATGAAAGCCCCCAGCGAAAACCAGAGGCTATTTAGTATGCTGAAATCATTTGCCATACTTGATTGTTGCATATGAGGTGATCCTTGGGGTCCATGCGGATGTTGAATTGACGGGTCTCCTCTGATACCTAGTCTTGGATCACCACCACTGAGAGTTAAGACTCGCCATTCATAGGGTGAGAATCTAATTAATAATGAGAAAAATCTTAATCATATTTACAATATTTATGCTGTTTGGTCATAATTGCAAAACTTAAATAAAAAAGAGCTTTTCATGAAAATGAAATGGTGTCACAAAACTCAATCAAAGTTAAAGACCTTGAAACGATGAAGAGCACAATTGAAACCCCAATATAGGAGAAAATTACGCAGACCCAAATTTCCTTGCTGAGTGGATTCAGAAAGCTGAAGACTCCTGGAATTGTTTTAACTGGCTTTTTTATCATGATGCTGATGCCAAGGGACATGAAGGGTTTGCTGAATTCAATTACACGTTCACGCTCTGATGTAATTGTCATTGATGCTATTGCCATATCTGCTTCCTAAAATAATGAATGCAAAATCATTTATTTGGAATACTGAAAAAAAAATTTTATAGACGACTCCTGCCAAATCATGTTTTGCAAACAGAAATGGGTGGTCCAACAAATTTTTTTTCCAATTTTTATGCAAAACAATCGGAAATTTCTTCGAATCTACAAAAAAACAAACGCATTTTGTTTTTTTGAAAAAAAAAAAAATTTAGAGGTGGCGTAAACCCCGTGAAGTTTAGCACGTATTTCCCATAAGAATAAAAAACGTTTTGGTGAATTTTTTTGAGAATTCTCAATATTAGGTGAATCGAGTTAGAAGTTCACCATTTCTCTTTACAATTAGTCACAGAATGCGAATGAAATATTATTTCTCAAATATCGCCCCCATAAGTCTGTTTTATAGGGTTAAAAAACCCCATGAGTGAAAGAATGGATTATTCGAGTTTTTGGCACTAATTATGAATTTATTTGCGGTTTTTCAACGCAAATTGTTTTAAATACATGCAGTACCACTTTATACTGATAATTAAATGTTTATTTAAATTTTTTAAACAATCTAATATTGTTTTCATCAACTTTCTCTCAAAAAATGGTTAGAAAGTCAAGGTTTTTTCTGATATTTTCTACTTATTTTCAACTTTTCAGTTGAAGCGACGTGATAATCGATTAGAGACAGCAAAAATAATTGTTTGGACAATTCTACATTAATTATAACAATATTTTCTTAGAACAATACCACAAAGCTGCGGTTTTTTCTGAAATTTCCACCTTTTTGTCCACTTTTCAACTAAAGTAAGTATTTCTCAAGTTAATTTAACAAAAATAATCGTTTAAACAAAATGTGAATGTATATAGCTATCTTTTTCTAGATTAATACGACATTGTTGCGGTTTTTTCCTGAAATTTTTAACTTTTTATCACTTTTCAATAAGATTAAAGTAAAATTTATTTCATGATAAGAAATAAATTGTTCAAACAATCTATTACAATTGCTAATAATATTTTCTTTGCTAATGATAGAAACTTGCGGTTTTTTTTTGAAATTTTCAACTTTCTGCCCACTTTTCATTCGAAGTAAGTTAATATTTAATTTATATTAAATGTGCGGTTTTTTCTAAACTCTTGAGCTTTTTGTCCACTTTTCACTTAGTGAGGTAATAATTAATGCGAATCAACAAACATGCTTATTTGAACAATTCATTATTGTTTATAACCATTTTTCTCAGATAAGTTCTAGAAATTTGTGGTTTCCCCGAAATGTTTAACTTTGGACCGAATGGAATTTGAATGAAATCCAATTAGATTGAAGTAGATTGAATTAATTTAATTGTTGATTAAATAAGATTGTTTTTTAATTAAAATAAAATTTTTTTTTCTTTTGAATATCAACCAGTATATTTTTTATTAAAAATTTATATTTTTAGGTCGAAGATTCAACTCTTTGGTTGAAAGTTGAACTACTTTCTTAAAAATTCAGTTTTTGCGTTCAATATCCATAATTTTAGTAGAAAATTTGAAATTCAAATTTCACTGAATGAATTTATCTTCTTTGTTTTAATTAACTTTCTTTAGCATTGGGAAAATAACAAAAATAATATTCACTTAAAATAATGCAATACAATTTAAATATGATTCTCTCTGGTGTTCATTTATTATTTGTTTACAATTAAAAGGTGAAGCAAAGTAAAACAGTTCAGAAAAAACCGCAACTTTTTGGCACTAATCTAAGACAATATAGCCCTAAACAATAATAATTTGTTTAAACTATCATTTTTGTTAAATAAAATTAAATATTACCTCACTTCAAGTGAAAAGGGGGCAAACAGTTAAAAATTTCAGAAAACTGCAAGTTTCTATCGATAAGTAGAGAGAATATTACAACCAATGAGAATAAATTGTTTAAACAAATATTTTTTAACATAATTATTACTTTAATGTAATTGAAAAGTGATAAAGAGTTATAAATTTCAGGACAAAAGCGCAACTCTTTAGTATTAATCTAGAAGAAGATAGCTATAAACAATCACAATTTGTTTAAACAATTACTTTTGCTAAATAAAAAAAAAATTACTTACTGTAAGTGAAAAGTGCACAAAAAGTTGAAAATTTCTGATAAGATCGCAACTGTGTAGTATTATTCTAAAAGAATATTGTTATAATTGATAACAAATTGTTCGAACAATTATTTTTAAAATTTGAACTACTTTTTTAAAAATTTCATTTTCGCGTTGAAGATCCATAATTTTAACATTGGGAAAGGAACAAAATTAATTTACGTAAAACAATACAATACTATTCAAGATCTGATTCTCTGTAATGTTTATTTATTATTTGTTCACAACTAAAAAGGTGAAGCAAAGTTAAACATTTCAGAAAATACCGCAACTTTTTAGCACCAATCTAAGAGGAGGAAGCCCTTAACAATAATAATTTGTTCAAACAATTATTTTTGTTAAATTCAATTAAAAGTGAGCAGAAAGTAAAGAATTTCAGAAAAAACCGCAAGTTTCTGCCATTAGAAAAGAAAATATTATCAGCAATGATAATAAATTGTTTAAACAATTATCTTTTTATCATGAACTTATAATTACTTCAATCTAATTGAAAAGTGATAAAGAGTTACAAGTTTCAGGAAAAAATCGCAGCTATGTAGTAATAATCTAGAAGGAGATAGTTACAAATATTAACAGTTTGTTCGAACTTTTTTTTTTGCTAAATTAAACAAAACAATTACTTAGTTTAAGTGAAAAGTGGACAAAAAGATGAACTTTTCAGAAAGAAACCGCAACTTTGTAGCATTATTCTAAGAGATGTTTAAACAGTTTAAATAAACATCTCATTATCATTATAAAGTAGATTTCATGTATCTGAAACAATCTGCGTTAAAAAAACCACAAAAAAATAATTGTAAAGAAAAAAGGTGAATTGCGAACTCGATTCACCTAATATTGATAATTCTGAATGAAATTTACAAAAACGTCTTTTATTCTTATGGGAAATACGTGTTCAACTCTATGGGGCTTGCGCCACCTCTGAATATTTTTTTCCCCCCCCAAAAAAATGCTTTTATTTTTATGTTGATTCAAACAAATTTCCGGGCGTTTCGCATAAAAATTAGAAAAAAAATTTCTAATGCATTTTTGGACCACCCTTATGCAGAATCTAGACATCAGCTCGCTTCGTTCTAATGTATAGCATGGAGCGTTCTGACCTTAGGCAACATGATATCATCTGCAACACGTATCGTGGATAACGTTATTATTTGGAATGCCTACCCGCCGAAATGAAATTACGCTGAAATGTGCCGATCAATGACGATCAATGATCACATGAGTTTGCATTGAACCTCTAGTGTGATATTATGTAGTTCCTCCTTTCGACGTACATTCAGGAGAACGCTAGATTTTTCTAGAAAATTTGTCTCAAAAATTAAATGTTTTGTGAATATCTCAATTATTTGGTCCAATTCTTATATCTTTTACAATTATATTTATATTCAAGCTATTGAAAAAACTACGAAGAGGAAATACTACCTTGACTTGAACAATTGTTTTGGTAAAAAGTAATAAAAATTGTAGTTTTTTCTATCTAATATTGATCCGAAGCTAATTTCCTGAATTCTTTGGACAGAGGTTTGGAAGATTCTCAGTCAGATGGCGTTTGAGTGATTTTCACGAGCTTGCAATCTGAAGCCCTCTCTCGTCGTCGATAAGAACAAATATCCTCTAGGTAAAGCAGGATTCTCATTATTCTCAAATTCCTCCGTGGATCAATAATTGACTTCTACTATGCCCGACATTTCGTTATTACTCATCCAATTCTTTCTACAGAAGTTGGTCGGAATGTTCATAGTTAAATACGAGATTTATGAAAGCGTAAGTTTCCATCCTAATCCTACCAATGGAATAAGTCCAGCTTTTCAAACATCACAAAATTGAAAGATAATGGAGAAAAAATATAACTTGTATTTTTTCATTATTCCAACATTATTTAGTCTTTTTCCAAATATCAGTGGTAATAATTAACAGAAGCGATATTTTTTAAAATGAAACTCACTTCTCGGATTAACTCTCCCACCATGCCATCCCATCCACCAGCGACATCTGGGTTTTCGGATCCGTATTTCCCATCTTTCACGATTCGTAGTTCATCTAAAAAATTAAGTTTGCTCGAGATAATATTCTCACTCAAGGTAAATTATGTCAGGGATGTCCACGGATTTGCGCTTAGGGAAGGGGAGAAGAAGATAGTCAGAGAACTACACTAAAATAGAGTTTTTTTCCACATAGGAAATTTATCCTTCCCCTATAGAAACTGGTGTTTTGGCTATGAAAAAACCAAAGTTTTTTCCCCTCACTAATAAGTAAGCTGATTTTAAAAACTCCAGTTCATTCACAGCAAGATACCAAAACAAAAATATGACTGACTTAACCTCACTTGGTTCATACAGATTCAAGTGGTGATTATTTATATTATTACTGGCCTTTTTTATGATTCGAGCAACTTTTCACGTACCCAACGATCTATATAACCACAATTAACAACTATCATATAAAAGCATAATTATTGAATAAATATTTGGAAGACTTTTCGATGGTGTCAACAAACACGCCAGCACTGTGGAATTGGAGGGAAATCAGACAACTCGTGGCGCCACCGCACAGTGGGAAAAAAGCACTTTTTTGGGACAAAATCCGCTGACTCCTCAATTTTCAACGGATCAGAGTTTTTTTTTTAAATGCTCATGAAGAATCGTACTTCAACGTAGAGGTGCACGTTGTTTGAATTTGTTATTGAATAATTTGATATTCAACTTCACATTTGCAATTATTGGTTATATTTGAGGTATGTATTTACTTAGCCCCATTCATCGATATTTCTTTACAAAGGTGTAGAATTAGTAAAATTACTTTTTCTGAATAAAAATATAACTTGTAGATGAATATCCTGCATTTTGTTATTTTTTATAAACAAATTCACAGATTCGGCACACCTATTCTTCGAAAAATTTTTCATTCTGTGGAATCATTCGTTTTCATCTGAGGAACAAGAATATTGCACATTAGAGTTCCATGAGACAATATTTGTCATTGTTATAAACAATTTTAATAAAGAAATCCACTTATTTGGCATATCTGTGCATCGAAAATTTTTCTTTTCTGTTGAATCATTTATTTTCATCTGGAGAACAAGAATATTACACATCTAAATAATAGAATTTGTGCACAACTGACTTTCATCCAACAACATTTATCTTTGTCATAAACAATTTTTACAAACGAATTCATTTATTTGGCATATCTGTGCATTGGAAATTTTTATTTTCTGTGGAATCATTTATTCGAACCTGAAGAAGGAGAATAGTATGCATTGAGTTTCACGGAACAACATTTGTCATTGTTAGATTCAATTTTTACAAACAAATTAACTGATTATAGTGTCACTCTCATTAGATAAGTTGCTATAAAACTTTATCACACAGCAATAATTAGGCTTTTCTACCAAACGTCAAGGTTGCAGCCATGAAAGAGGTTTTTTTTTACTTTTTCTTTATGCATTTAAAATTTTTTTCTAAATTTTATTCATTTCGGATCTACTTATGAGTTCATAAGATTCAAGCATATACTTAATATATTATAGCATAAGCATTTTTGTCGCATCTTCTGATAGCTCCTTAATTTTTTTCATTTCTTTTATCCTCAAGGGAGAGATTCGCGTCAAAATTGTTTATAACAATAACAGATGTTGTTTTGTGAAACTCTAATGTATACTATTCTTCTGCTTCAGATGAAAATAAATGATTCCACAGAAAAGAAAAATTTCCAATGCACATATATGCCAAACAAGTGAATCTGTTTGTAAAAATTGTTTATAACAATGATAAATGTTGTGGGATGAAAGTCAGTTGTGCACAAATTCTATTCTTTAGATGAAAAGGAATGATCCGCAAAAAATACAAATATTCTATTCATATAAATGCTGAATCAGTGAATTTGTTTACACAAATTGTTCATAAAAATGACAAATGTTGTTTTATGGAACTCTAATGTGTAATATTCTTATTCTTCAGATGAAAATAAATGATTCAACAGAAATGAAAAATTTTCGATGCACAGATATGCCGAACAAGTGGATTTATTTATTAAAATTGTTTAAACTATTAACTATAATCATTATTTGGTGCTTGGTCGCAATCTAAAATTGTTTCTTCACATTTTTATAACAAAATCTATGTAAGTAATGCATTCGACATCCAAAATGCAACAGTTAACAGTTATATCCATTAATTTGTTCATAACAATTAACAAAATGCAGGATATTCATCTACAAGTTACATTTTTATTCACAAAAAGTAACTTTACTAATTCTACACCTTTGTGAAGAAATATCGATGAATGGGGCTAAGTAAATATCGTGAATATAACCAATGGCAAATTTAAAGTTAAATAACAAATTATTCGATAGAAAATTTAAAAAGAAGGACACCTCTGCGTTAAAGTACGAATCGGCTGATATTTTTCCCAAAAAACTGCTTTTTTCCACTGTGGACCGTTGCGGTTGCTATGGCAACTTCACATTAGGCTTTAGTTATGGAAAAAACTTGGGTATTCTCAGGAGAAAAATATTAGGTTTTTAGTATTCAGAAACTTTTACGGGATGTTGGAAAACTCGGATGAAAATATTTGGATTCTTGGTGGAAAAAATTTTTTTTTCAGTGTATCCGTGGACATCTTATAATCTAAAAAAAATATATATATGAGAAGTATACATGTTATGTTCAGTCTTTTCGCTATGAAATCGGCAAGATCTTTGCAGTAGCCCTCGTAACGATCATTGCCGAATAAATTTTCCCCTGGTTCGGCTTTTCTCAGCATAATGTAAGGTTCCTCCTATTGAAACATCGAAAAAATTTTAAAGGGTATAT
>WSXT02207355.1:0-18091 GCA_011762715.2 Neuroterus valhalla
GAATTCCAAAACGTGTTCAAAGCTTCTCACCTGAAATCTTAAACATAGATTTTTTAGATCATGATGGTAGGTAACTGTAAAAAAAGGTTTCGTCCCCCTACCTTACGGGGAAGGCTGACATTTTCGACCCCCCAAAAGCATCGAAAATCGGAACAAAGATTCCAGAACGTCTTCATAGCTTCTCACCTAAAATCTTAAACATAGATTTTGTAGAATACGATGTTAGATAAATGTAAAAAAAGTTTCATCCCCCTACCTGCGAGGGAAGACTGTAACTTTCGACCCCTGACAATCGACTGTTTTCCCCGGCAGCTAAGGGAATGAACATTTTTTTACTGTTACTGACCATCGAAATTTTAAGAATTTAGGTAAGAAGCTTTGAACACGTTTCGGAATTCTTTTTCCGATTTTTGATATCTTTGGGGGTTGAAAATGACAGCATTCCCCGACAGATAAGGGAATGAAACTTTTTGTCGAAATTATTTACCATCAAAATTCACAAAATCCATGTGTAAGATTTTAGGTAAGAAGTTTCGGAAACATTTTAGAATTTTTAATCGATTTTTTGTACTTAGGGGTTGAAATGGACTACTTTCCCCGGCAGCTAGGGGAATGAAACTTTTTCACAGTTTTTTGGTTATGAAATCTACTGAATCTTTGCGATAGATTTGAGTAAAGAACATTCTCGATGCTTCGTTTACCATAAACGTTGCAAACTTTAGTTTCGATTTTTCAGATCTTTTTGAAATTAACATTTTTTCCGTTTTTTTAGCTTCATAGTTTGGCGAAAAACGCGATGTTCATTTGAAAAAGGAATTCATTTCCAACAGAACAAACCAGGAGAGTTGGTTCCTCTTATTTTGAGACAATAATAAGTGTGCTGAAGTTCAATCCAATCTGATCAGTCTTTGAACTGTCATCAAGTCTGCATGACATTAAAGACTACGGACAGACAGGCATACAACTTCGTAGAAATCGTTCTTTTCTTACTCAGAGGTATCAAAATTTGGAGATTCCTTCAAAATCTCTTTTATCAAAGTCTAAAGTCTTTTAAATTCTTTCAATTCTTTGCATCCTCCCGGAATTACTGTACTCTTTGAAAAAATCAAATTCTTGAATATGACAGCATTGATAAATTCCCCCCCTCCTTCCTAACCTCCATCTAACAGGCCGTAATATTTTATCCAAGCCTTAATTAAGGAAAGTTCAATTAGAAGAGATAAAAACTTTTAAAATGTTTACAGTTTCTTAGCCGATGATTATAAAAGATTTTTTTTCAAATTCAAATAGTCTAGTATGAAGATTCCAGGTGTATCCAAACTAATTTACGACCTTTTCAGGCCTAGTTTATAAAAGGCTCCATCTCAATCAGTCGATAAGTACACCTGCGCCGTTCATTTCGAATCGAACGATGAGTTCATTTGCTGGGACGAATAGAGAGGAAGATAAAAAAAAACGAGAAAGAAAGGAATTCAGATCAGGAGCAAGACGAGCAGTAACGAATTAATGCCAAACAATGAGAGCTACTAGGCGGATCCTTTTAGTGATCTTACCGTGTCCTCGCTCAAATGCGATGATCGAATGTTCATCGAATCGCAGAGTCATCCACGATCATGGACCTTCTTTCTCTCCGACGTTGTTATACGAACTCGCGGCGTTCTTTTGACTTGGAAATTCGATTCATATATTACACAAGAACTCTTTGTCGAAGAGAGTGTAGGGACTGAAATTAACACCGTAAGTTTATATTATAGAGCGAACTTCATTGACACACCAATTTGAATGAATAAGGATCGGCTCTCAAGTGTAAACATTATTTTCGTCAGATCAAGGAAACGACAAGCGCGGAAATGAAGCGTTCATCTGCTTCCTGGAGAGCAATCAATACCGATGCTTTCAAGCCTGAAATTAACTCTCCCTATTTTATTTCCTCTTGCGCTCTATTTTATTCAATGGGAATCACCTGCTGGCATTTCGATTCAGGAACTGTTAGTTTATCTAATTATCTCTCTGGTTCACTTTGGCTGAGATACATAACTGTTGCAATTGAATGGTCATTTCTTGGATCAAGAGTAAATGCTGAAGATGCTTTTGCAACGCATGTTCTTCCAGTTTCTGAGAAAGTACAAAATGTTGGAAACAAACAGATGCGATGTTTAGTATCCAATCATGATCGCACCGGTGCAGTGATTGGATAAGTTAAATTGTTATTGACGTAAGCCTACTCTCATTGCGTTTCCTCACGATATTCGTTTTCTTAGTAAATCTTCGAGTTGAGACCCTCTTCTTTGATATGAAAGCGAAAGACAATGTTTGTGTTTGTATTTATACGTACTCCAAAGCACGCCACCAAAATCGACCCAACAATCAGACTTCTCCTCCTCCTTAGAAAACTCCTTTAGGAGGACAAGACAGAGGAAGAGATGGTTCTTGAAATGAAAGGATGTCTTCAAAATTATAAGGAGAAAGAAACAAAGATAGATAGAGAGAGAGAGAGAGAGAGAGAGAGAGAGGAGAGAGAGCAAGAGAATAAAGGAGAATGAGAAAAGAACTTCCGCTGAACTGATTAGAGCTCGCTTCTACTTCGGGGAATCTTCGCGGAGGAATGCGCGGGAATTGTGGACGCATCACGAACAGTTGGTTTGCGATTACTCCCTCGATCCTTTTCGTCTTCGTGATACCAAGGTGCACGTTTTGTAATCGCAGGAGTGACCCGAGCTCAGATTTATGGTTCTATTCTCTTCTATGTCCATTCTCATCACTTAATCCGAATCATACATTTTCTTCGAGCAACGTGCGAAGAGGAATTTCAACATCCAACAACCAATTACTCCTTACTCCACCATCCGCAAACTTCCGAGAAGGTACTTACATTACAGAACCAGAAACTTGTTACAGTGCATTATCTTTCATGGGCTCGAATTGTTTTGTACAGAGTCTATTTCGTTCTCTAAACCCTGAAACCTTGAGTTACACACATTTCAATTCCTAAACTTAGCAACAATACTCCCATGCTGGAAACAACCATATATAGAGGCAAATAAATAGCCGAAATTGAAGCAGACACTAAGGAGTATAATTCTTCCCTAAAATGTAGGGATTTATCTCCAGTTTCTCTAGTTTTAGGAAACGATGAGAAGTAGGCTAGAGGAATCGGGTCGTAACGGTTTACGAGAGGCAATATTCTGTTATTTGCTAAAATACCGACAGCCTTTGAGAAGAAGCTACCTTCCAGCAGCCTATAGCGTCTTTGGTCCATCCAAGATAATGATACGCTGCGGCCTTCCTGAAAAAGGGGAGAATGCGTCACACTAACCGGAATCCAAACTCTCGTGAGTCTGAATGACTTCCAGGGATCATAATCTATATCCACTCCTGACCCGGAATCCAGCCAATACTTTTCTTGAAACACTGGCACTATCAACCAAAATGGTCTCACGAACCGAGTTGCTATCATTACAATTTTCAATCGAGTACAGTCTTTAATAATAGAATCAGGCCTTTTCTTGCCTCCTTTTAGAACCAACAGAAGCATATACTTAGGTGTTTTCACATAATCTATACGATCTCTTAGTTGATGAAGGGATTCGGATGCTTTAGGCCTGATGCATAAATATTTCCAAGGACGACAGCTGAATGTTCCGTCTCCAAATGATCGTTCTTCTACCAATAGTTCTTCCCATAATTTCTTTCTTAAGCAAAGATTCCTTATAAACAACAATTAATTTCTGTTTACAGGTCTGGTTCCAGAACCGGCGTGCAAAGTGGCGGAAGCAGGAGAAGGTCGGGCCGCAGGGTCATCCTTACAACCCCTACTTGGGAGCAGGTGGACCTCCACCTTCGGCAGTGGTAGCAACAACATTACCAAATCCATTCGCCCACCTTGGGTCCTTCGCGCTTCGGAAACCTTTCGACGCCTTTCGATATCCTCCTCTCAGTCACGGACCTGTCCTTCCGGGTGGGTATCCACCCCACCCCTATCATCGAGCCCCACCTCCCCTTTTACCTCCTGGAATGCCTCTTCCTTATACCTCAGCCGCATCGTTCCAAAGCCTCCTGGCGAACATTTCTGCCGCACAGCGCCCAAAACTAGTTCGCAGTTCACCGCCTCCACCTCCTCCACCTGCGCCTGCGATTAATTTACCTCATCCTCCAGCACCACCCCCGCCCCCACCACCAACATCCAGTTCCCCACAAGGATCACCCACTGGAAGTGTCTCTGGTCCCCTGCCGGATATTGATAGAAGGACCAATAGCATTGCCTCTCTGAGACTTAAAGCGAGGGAATATGAACTGCATCTTGAGATGTTGCGCAAGAACGGAGACCTCATCAGCTGAAGAACGCAACTTTGTTCGGCTATGGAGTGACTTTTCTTCGCAGGATCGAGGATCGTCATTTCTGCTTTTTTCCGTCAGGGGGAAAGTCTAAGATCTTGGAGAAAATTATGGGATATGGAAAATTTGGATCCTATTGGATATCAATAAAGCTTTTAAGTCAGAAGATGATTTCAACTTTGATAGTTGTTTTAGATCAGTTGTATAATTGAAATACAATTTTTCCGCTAGTTAGAGAATTTTATACACTATACACACTATACACTATACACTACTATACACTATATACTATACACTATACTATACTATACACTATACACTATAGAATCATCCAATAACTAGATGAAGAAATTGTGATTTCTGTACTTGTGATTGAAGACGTTTCTTAGCATGTTAATCGATCACCAACTGATTATTACTCCTAATCTTAATAGGAACTCATTTCTGGTTATAGAAACCACCCAAAGTTGTCAGACATAATTTCTGCAGTCTAACGTGCTTTTAATTTTGTAAATTATTATTTCTTTATTAGGAAGGATCTAATTTGATTTTCTACAGAATTCATGAATTTGCATCAATTTGTTTGACTTTTCTATATCAAAAGAATCGGTTTCTCCATCAAGATAACTTCAATCGTAATTCCATAATCCTTCTTGAATCAACGGGACGGTCCAAATTATATCCTCTCAATACAGCATCCGAATGAACATATCCAATCTAGAATATGAAGAAATTATGCAACAATGGCAGTTCGTCTTCGTTGACTTTTCCATCAACCAATTAGGAAGACCCTTAGTTCTCAAATTTGTAAGACTCCTGATATTGGTTACTCGAGTAGTTGCAGCTTTTTAGCGATGACGACGATGCAACTGACATCCAAGGATCCGCGTTCCTGATTACATTCCTGATTACATTCTTGATTTACAAACTTTCCGTTATTCTAAGAATGGTGCATACACTCCTTCTGTGAAGAAAAGTTCTCCAAGTATCTCTTAAATGTATCTTATGTATATCTGCCTAATACACTTTTATTCCTGGATCCGCTCAGGTCGAGAAAAAAACCTTAACTCAGAAAAATTCATTCTCTTTGAAAGAGCAAAATTTCTTCTGTATGAAATATGAACCTCCCCGGAAGTGGTCCTGATCTCTATCAACGGCTATTTTTAATTTTTCGACAAACGTGTTGGTGAAGAGAAATTTTAGGGATTTCTTCTCGGCTGTTTGTAAAAATGTGAGAAGAGGAAAAAAGTGTTTGCACATCGTTAAGTAAAAAAGAGGAATCGTGCAATAGACATGAAAAACGTACATACGAGATGTAAAATGAATTAGGCAAAGCATTCCTCGCCCTGCATCTCTAGTGAGTAGTTCTAAAGGATCTTTTGTTATTAAAATAGATATGCGTATAAGGTATCAGTAGAAGGTATCTGTAGAAGGTATCTATATGAGCAGAATGAAACCTCTGTTGCCTTATAAATAAGATAAATATCAAGCACAAAATGGGAAGTTCCAAGAGAAATTGCGCGTGCCTTAGAAGAAATTTGTAACGATAGGTATCGTTACCAAACGATTATTTTTCGCCACCCTGTGATTCGCGCACATCATGAAATAAAACATCCGTCCGAAACTCGTTATATGATCAATATTTTGTTAGCAAAAAAGGATCGATCGAATTCTTTAAATGAGAAATTTATTTCTTACTAGGCTATGGTAAAGATAATTCTCTTTTTCAGTTATAATCACTTACAAAGCTGATCTTTGAAATATCATTGAACTAGATCGGTTTTTTTTAAATTTGTGGCAAACATAAATTTATAAAATATAAAGAAATACGTACTTAAGAATATTGTGATGAAACTAGAGCTTTGCTTATAAATTTGTAATTGAATATTACAACGATTACGACAAAGATGCATATATATGTTTACTTCTAAACTTCGCGTTATACATCAAGACAAAGGTATTTATACGTATATTATAAATATATTATTATATTGTTACTAAGCTTTTACAAACAACTCTGTAAATAGGTTCAAAATTTTCATTATAGATAAACAGAAATGCCTTGCATCTATCCACAAGGAAAGGAATTTTCCCCATCTGAGCGATTTGATCTACGTACTTTGGTATCTTTAGAAATTGCTACCTGGGGTGAAAGAAAAATGCGGGGAAACCCTTGAAGAGGGTATGAATATAATAAAAACGGAGGGAATGAAGAAAACTTTAATTAGCTTGATAATTGGTCGCTCAGATGGTTTATTATATTTACAAATTGCGATTCGAATGAGAAGAATTTTTTAAAAAGCACGAATGGATGCGAACCGAAGTCCGAAGGTCCTACGGCATTTAATTGATATTTTTACAAATTTTTTCAATCTGTACCTCGAAGTGACGCCACAGTTTTCTTTTCTTTCGTTATGTTCTGCAAAATAAAAATATTAAGTTGTGCGCGTTGCTCTTAACCTTATGATTTCTTTACCCTTTCACAAAAATAAAGCATTGTCAATGAATGATTGATTGTATTTTTTTAACCCCTTCCAATCTATTGCAAAATGTTTTTATCTTTCGTTGTATTTCGGATAACAAAAAACGAACGAAGTTCCTTACACGTGTCACTTGGACACGTTTACTTTTCTTTCGTTCTTTTTTTATATTCAACGTTATACTATGTTCTACTTCTGTGACGGAAAGATAATGAAAAATAGCAAAATTCGTAAAAGTAGCCCGATTTTTTAGATTCAAACTTTGTTGTAAACCTTTTAACGATAAGGTTTCAAGTGTGCGTTGAAAATTTTGCGAAATGCAAGAAGTTTAATTTTCGTAAAATCAATAAGTCGTAAAGGATGCTCCTAAAAATTTCAACGGGTGACATTTATCCCTCTCTATAGTCTCTAGACCCCGATGAGATTTAGATAAGGATCGTTGACGCTTCTCTATTCATGTCACATTTACAAGGCAATTTTCGCACAATTTTCCATCAGCTTATTTACATTTAATAATCCTTCATAATTATTAGTACAACAAAACTTGAATCGCAAAAATCTGACCATTTTCACTTATATTACGAAACGATAATGAAATAGCAAAATCGCAAAGGCAGACCAATTTTTAGGACTCAAACTTAGTTGTAAAGCTGATAACTATGAGGTATCAAATAAAGGAAAATTTGTTGAAAATTTTTCGAAATGGAAGAAGTTGCATTCTCGTTGAATCTATATGTCGTAAACAATGCTCGTAAAAATGTTAACAAGTGTCACATATCTCTTCAAATAAATGAGTAGTAAGCAGGGGTCGTTGAAATTTGAACCGGTTTATTGGCTAGTCTGTGAGAGTATATTAGGATCGTTGACGCATCTCTTTCATGTCACATTTACAAGGCAATTTTTGCACAATTTTCCACCAGCTCATGTAAATTAAAAAATCCTTCATAATTATCAGTGCAACAAGACTTGAATCGCAAAAATCATACCAATTCATGAAGTCGAATTTTCGTAAAATAAATGGGTCATAAAAGATGCTCGTAAAAGTTTCAACGGTTGTCACATATCCCCCTCTAGAGTCTCTAGACCCAAATGAGATCGAGATTAGGATCGTTGACGATCCTTTTTCATGTCACATTTACAAGGACCAGTTGTACTTATATTGCGAAACGATAATGAAATAGCGAAAATTGCAAAAGTAGACCGATTTTTGGAATTTCAAACTTTGTTGTAAAGCTAATAACAATAAGGTATTAAATGTGTGAAACTTGTTTGAAAATTTTGCAAAATGCAAGAATTTGCATTTTTGTAAAATCATTAGATCGTAAAAGATGCTCGTACAAATTTCAACCGGTATAAGATTCTAAAGTCAAAACGCTGTCAGTGTAGCGGTAATTTATGACTTCACAGCGTAACGGTACCAAAATAATTTCATGAACTTGGTCCCTACCCAAAAAATCTCTCTACCCTAGTATAAGGAACGTCGTTCCAAAAAGTATTATTGACAGAGGTTACACTCTTGAATACAAGTAATTTGCGTCAAAACGGAAATTTCATTTTTGTCGTAATTCAAATCTAATTTAGCCTTCAATTTAATTTAAATTTACAACGATCTGCAAGCCCGGGCACGCCTCTGGTCGAGCTTTACGGGTTATTTAGATATTTTATAGTTTAATGGGCCTGGCCTTTAATGCCCGTAAAGCTAATTAGCCAAGCCGAGCGCACACGCTCCGAGTGTAAATCGACGCTCGATCCAGTGTCGATAAATCAGCCATGCGATTTTTCATCCATGTCAAGATATTGGGGCCAATGCGCTTGTCATCTAACAACCACCATTGATCCAAAAACTACCAGCGAATCGATACCCAGATCAACTTACACGTAATAACACAAAACGTTGCTTCTTGAATATTTATTTATGCGTCGATTCAGCCCAACTTACTTAATTTGACCAAAATGCTGCCTCAAAATACTCGTAAATTTTGACTTCAGAAACGATACTACAATCCTAATCGATTCGAACTTTTAAGAATATTTTATTCCATGAATAGGGTTTTATAATTAGCTAAGAGGGCCTGTTTATTATGTTAATATGCACTGTAAAAACATTTTCTGAATATTACTACTTTCAGGGAATTTTCCATGCAAAAATCACACTCTTCAGCATAGTAAATTTACGACGTCTTTGTCACTTTACAGCTTCGATGTGATTTTACCTCGATGAGCGCGTGTCTTAAAATACTAGATGCATTTTCCCTGCACTGAGTAATGTAAATTTAGACTTCTTCTGGTAATTTTATCAGTTGGCGCGTGCGCGTTGAATACAGGCTGATGCAATTTATCAGCGCGTTGAACACATCAGGCTGATGGTCTCCGTGGAGTCTGTACTGTTTTCTTATTGCAGGTTGTTCGATTTACATTTAATTAACAGTATCTGATAAGATATTCACTGAAATATAGAATAGCTACATAATGCGTCTATGCTGATACTGTTTTAAAAATATACAAATTCTCGTACTGGTAGGTTATAACCGCGAAAACTGTAATATGACAGTCCACCTGTAACATTGACACGTTCAGCATGGGTCCCAATTGTTTCACTTTGCTCAGCGCAGTAAAATTCAGAAAATTTTTTTCAGTGTACGAATGATCTTCAAATGATACGAAAATGAAGTAGGATTCATTTTCCTGAGATCTCAAATTTTGTTTTTCTATTGTTTCAGTTTTTTTTCGATAATAAAAAAGAAGTACCCTTTTGCCTAAATTTGAACCAGGATCCTCCGTTATTTATGTGTAGGAAGGAGGTTTTATCATGGGTTCAAATCCACGCTTAGGTAATTTTTTTCTCCTTCTTCTGAAGAAATTGTTGTGGGAAGAAATCCTTGGTAAATATTTCTTCCCCTCATTCAACAAAAACATCAATTTGCTTTTATTTTAGAATTTAGTTTCAAAAATAATATTACGATCAAAGGCTGTGAACGATTCTGAGGGTGTTAATTGAATTTCAATCGAAATTGAATGAAATTGATATAAATCGCATTTAATTGCCCACTAATTTTTCTTCGTAATAAGCCTGAATTTTTATGAAAAATCCATACGGGTTTGGTATAAAGTGCTTAATATAGTCCCTATAATTAAATTTGCATAAGAGTATTAAAATGATTAAAATTCTGAAAATGAACAGCAATTGGGAGTGTAAGAGGGCACTTTATTTTTCATGTAAGAAAATTGTTGAATCTTCATGTTCGACGCCATTAGCAAGCGAATAGGGGATTGACTTGCAGACCACGTAAGGATTGGATCCCAAATTCATCGGCGGCCGCTATTAGCAAATTACTACGGTGTAAACAAATCAACGGTTTCCAAGAGCCCGCAGCGTTAGTTAGTAACCGGTAATTATGGCGACTTATTCTAGCCACCTAATAACTGTCTACATCAACATGAATTCACTGATCGTGGAGCGCACATCTCTTGAACACTTGTCCTCGCTCTCGATTTGACAATCTACTTCGCACTCTGTGTGAAGATATTCATGATTAATTTACGATAATTAGTGTTATTAACTTGATTCATCATATGCCTATGCATAGAGTAACCAGAGTTTTAGTAAATTATACACCCAATAATTTCTGGTTGGAGCGGTTCTGAATAAACCACTTACTTTTTTTCAATTAGGAGTTCTCCATTCTTTAGTCCGATGAGATGATAGCGCCATATTTTCTCTAGGCCTCTACGAAAATAAAAAGAGATCTTCCATTGCAGCTATCGTCTAGTAATAATAACTCTCTTGAATATTTAACGCCAATCACGTAATATGGCAGAAATATTTATTCTTAGCGTATAAAATTTTATTATTGGCCTGTTTATGCACCTTTAGAATGATTAAACGTCATACTGAGTCACAATAAGGATAAGAATTTATTGGTAAGAAAGCTTCATGCTTCACAATAACAGGAATCTACATATGTATAAAATACAGATAATTAATATTTGGTATTACGACTGAAAATGATTCCTATAGTGTAATGTTTTCTGTATTTGAGTTGATTGATAACTATGAATGCTTCATACTTGCAAATGTTTAAGTTTTTAACAATATCATTTGTAAAATTGGTAACACCGGCTGAATCCGAATTTCAAGTCAGTTTAGGCCGTACACCATTAACCAACATCTTCAATTATTAATTACCCTGGTCAACACCATAGGAACACAAGAAAATTGGATGTTTTAGTAAGAAAAAAAAAATTTGTGGATCTAGGGTAAGCATAATTTTCATGTATTCTGAAACGTTGAATACTAATTTCAAGTGTACTTAGATCATAAGCCGTTTTGAATCTAAGAAAATTGTAAAAAACCCATGTAAATTTCAAAAACTGCAAAAAATTGGAATCATCTTAATAAAAAAAATTTGTAGACTCGGATCAAAGGAGATTTGCATGTAACTTAATCTGCTCAATCTGCATCTGTAATGTATTTGGCACATATTCCCTCAAACACTCAAAGAAATGGCATAAAACCGGTAAAATAGCAAAAAATTGCAGTGGAAAAAATTGAAAAAAAATCTAATAAACACGATGGAATACAATAAAAAGCAGATTGAATTACATGAAAATCTTTTTCGATCTGTGTCTGAAAAATTCTTTTATCAAGCTCATCCCAAATTTTCTGCGATTTTTGCAATTTTCATGGGGTTTTTACAATATTCTTAGATTCAAAACGGCTAATGATCTATGTTCACTTGAAACTAGTACTCAACGGTTCAAAATACATGAAAATTATGCTTGGCCTGAATCCACAAATTATTTTTATTACTAAGGCATCCAATTTTCGCTATTTCCTACGTTTTTTTTCCAATTTACTCGAAATTGAAGGGCGTACGGCCTAAACTGACTTGGGATTCGAATTCAGCGGGTCGAAAAAGCATGCCCGTAGATAGGTCGCGTCCGGTGTACGGAATTTCTTTTTCGTGTGCCGGTGTAATTAATCCATATATAAATTTTTGAAAAAGCAAGCTGTTGAGTCTTCCGATTTCTCAATTCAAGCGATTTTATCTGAGGTACAATTGAAAACGTGGACAACTGCTGGAGAATTATATTAATCATGATTCATTAATTAGGGCTTTCATTCTCTAAGTATCCAATCCTAATTTTTTCAAATTGAAAAGAAAAATCATATTTAAAGGTATAACGTGCTTCAAAAAACTAACCTCCGTAAACAATTTTTAATTACACTTTCAAGCATTACAATATTATTATTCATGGTACCGTTTAGAAAAAAAGATATCATTTTTAACCAAAACATTAGAAGCACACTGAAATTGTTTATTGGAAAATTTTTGTTATAAACCAAACTCAACCTCCTCCTAGTTGAAACCGACCATGAGTGCCGTTTATATTCGGACACCCGCACATAATATATTATATATTTTTTGAATTCCTTTTGGAAAATAAATGAAGAAAGTACACTGGGACTCAAACTAAAGTCGCTTCAACGGAGGTTTCTTATGGGGCTTTAGACTGCTCACACTTGGCTGATGGAGCCTGGACGAAACATAGTGCGAAGAAAGACCAAGATCTCGTGAATTTGCTGAAGTACGTTACAGCCGTGCGTGAATTGTAGAGTACGTCCATGCCTGTTCGGTTGCTTGGCGTCAGCTGCTTTTCAAATCTAAAGTCATTATTTATTTATTTGATTTTTTTTCTTTGTTGCGCGTCGGTATTAGCCTCAATTCAATATTCTTTACCAAAATTAGTCAGTTTTTCGTTATTTTTGAATATGAACTTGCTGCTTGTATATCTACATATTTTTCCAATTTTATGAATAACAATAGAATAATCAGAAGAAGTATTTCGAAGAGAAACGTCAAGTAATGAGAAAATCAGGCGCGGCAGAACAGATTCAGCTCATGTGTTGAACTTGTATCAAATGTTGAGAGTGGGGGAAGCTCTGTCATGTGAAATGGAAGGTTTCATGTGTTTTGTGCTCAACACACACAACACGTCTTCCGCCGCGCCTGGAGAGAATTGGAAGCAGCTGCCTGAAAAATGTTTACCCTGGTCGAAAACCAAATAGAAATGATCTATTCATCCCTGACTGTTTATGTTGAAGGAGGTTGAAGAAGGACTGCTTCAAGTGCAAGGTCATCCGAAGATTCTCGCCAAAAAAAAAAAACAATTTTTGGTGTAAAGAATGTTTCAGAATTGTTAATTATTCTCCTTTATTAATGGACAGCACTTCTAATTTGATAGCTGCAAATTCCTTCAAAACTCTTTTCCTGCTATGTATCTTTAGTTCAACCATATTTTAGGCCTTGCCGTGCATTCAGAGTTAAACGTACGGACGACGCGTGCATCTGAACTTGGCCTAACAAATAATATTTTTTCTGTAAAACGAAGCCATCAATAATAATATTGTAAGTCTTGAGAACATAATAAAATATTTGTTCCTGAGACCTGTTCTTGTGCTCATTATATCCAATTTCAATTTTCTTCCTTCAAGAAATGCATGAAAGGAGAACACTTTCATTATTAGAAAATACACAGAATAATTTATAGCTTTACGCAAAATGAATCTTGAATATATTTGTCGCTTGTAAAGAGGGGTTTTAATGAAGATTTATGCAAGTCGATGAAAACGATCCATCATGGTTCAAGTCATCGCCGATGGTGGTCCTTATAGGTGAATTGCGTACAATGCAGTCGCTGATCGTGGAAGATCGATAAGAACGATCTTCAGGTCAACAGCAAGGTTCACTCTGGAGTCTCGAGGACGAGATCTTCTTTCAAAAAATTCTTCTTTTTCTCACTTTTGCAGCACGCGTGAAGCTTTATCCAGTTAACAATCCCTAATTACGGGTTTCCAGGTAACTAACTCCGTCTCCCTTACCTATCATCGGGAAGGATGCAGATCGCCTGCCGTGAATTCAGAGCCCCTCTTCTACCTTCACGTCACAGCTTCTGCTGCAAATAGAAATTATCGACCCCCTTACGTTAAGGCATACAACTTCAAGCAGATATCCACGCGTGATGAATAACGAGTATCGAAAATTGAATTTCGCTCGTTAGATTCGATCCATCATAGCTTATCGCGATTGCTTATGCTCTTTCTCGCGACACAGATGAGGTACTTCAATTTTCATGAATTTTTAGATTGTGATAACTAATCTCCATGTGTGCTGATGAGGATAATTTGGTTCGAGATTATTTACTTCTTTTTGAAGTAAATTACTTTCGGTTTACTATGTATGTTTACTGGTGCGATCATTCAGGAACACTTTGCTTCTTCGTAGAGAAATAGAGTAAAGTTTTATAATTGTGTATATAATTACTATAGTTTGTCATATGAGATTGAACAAGAATCTTGAGGAGGAAAATTAGACTAGCTCTTAGTAGAATCTCGGTAAATCATATCTATGGCTATGCCTCACAACCGTCAGATAAATGGTCACATGGTTTCATGGATTCACAATGACGGACGAGAGAAAACCCAAGAATAACAGCTTTCTGCATCAATCTCACAAGTGCTTGAGCATGTTTCTGGTACGTGGCTATGCCTTCGAGGTTATGAAACAGTGGTGGCTTCATGCAACCGTTAACACCGTTCGCAAAGAAAATGATTTTAACCAAATATTCTCGGAACAATCGCCGCAGCCCCTTTATAATACCTTGATACATTTTCTCTTTATACTTCATACATACAAGGACTGATCTTACACATTTATGTGGAAGTTTTTGTGCATTTTTTGTACAAGGAGCTATTCGAAGAAGTTGCTGACCTCTGCTTCCTCCATTCAAACTTTCTGAAGTACAGAATCTGTATGAAGTCTATATATGTTCTTCACCTCTGATGTTGGGATTCAGGTTTATGGTTTCGGCCACCTTCTTAGAGGATTTGTAGCAACCCTCCATTCTCAATTATCTCGTGATGTCTGCCCATAGCATGGAAAGTATCCCTGCTTCATGCGGCAATATGAGCTGTAGCCAGAATATCTCGGCTATGGAGACATTGGACATTTGCAAGTCCACACCCGCCTTCACGACGTGGGGGAATTACAAACATGGAACGAATGGAATATTATGCGACATCTTCTGCATATGCATGATTTTGCATGCAACAACTTATTGGCAACATGCAACAACTTATTGGCAATCAATCCAGGCCATCGATAGATACAGCTTGTTAAATGCAGCATTCTTGCAGATGTTCCTGTCAATAAGCAAGTTATTGGCCTGTAATTCCTTGCATAGGACAAGCCGCCTTCTTTGGTGTTATTACAGTACATCCTAATGAAACCAACACGGAATCAGAATCTCTAGCTTTGCACATGAGATAAATCTAGGCCAGATTTCATTGCGTCGAAGTAAACTTTTTACACCAGAATTTGTGAAAACCATCTGGTCTTGTAGCGTAGAAATTCTTCTTGAACCTGCGGGCTTTTTTCGCGGATGATGTTCCTAGTGTCTTCATTCAATAGGTGGCAGACTTTGAAGATCTCTCCCAAAAAAGGTCTTGACTTGGGGAGTCATTGAGTATGCTAGGAGGCAGATAACCGACTAGTACTTTTGTTATTACCTACGGAGTCTACTAGAGGACTCTCTACTATACTCTTGAGGTCTAGGTGATTATACCATGACTGGAGAATCACTGCTTTCTATGGTTGACTGTCAATAAACTTCTATGAAATGGGAAAGCTTATCCATCTCGAAAAAACATGAAAATATGATATTTATTATATTGCTGTATCTTAAATATTAAACAGTGTATTTGTTACAAAAGTTAGAGGTGATGCTGAAAATGCAGCACGCACAACACATATTGATTATTACCAAGAATAATATAACCGATAATTTAATGATATAATATTTAACACATAGAACAATATCTTAGCAGCACTTCATTCCCAGCAAGGATTGAATCGACAAGAACTGGATCACCCAATGATTAAGACTTCCTAAAAAGAGTCGCTACGTGGCAAGTTATCCTACTTCGTGACTAATACAGTGCGCTCTTCATTTAATTCATTGAAAAATTAAAAGACATAATTCTAGTCACTAAAGATATCGATATTCATATGTAGCTAATTTTATAAATTTAATGGTTATGTTCTACATCTTATTTGGACCTAAGACTATGAAGATACATTTTTCAAATGAAGCCTCCATTGAACAAATTTCTATACCGAATTGCATCTAGAAATGCATACATTCTGAGCCTAAATTCACATTTCTACTGTGCGCAGGTTTTAAACTTCCAATAAATGCTACATATAGTAGGGGAGCCCAAGAGGCTAAATGGGAAGTTATTTAAGCGTTGCGGGAACCTATTGGATTGTGAAGATAAGATACTAAAAAGAAAAAAAAGTTTATATGATATATGCCCTTTCACTGCAGGGGTAAGTGTACCCAAATGTTCAAAAATGTTAAAAAAATGTGTAACATCAGATATTTAGGGGGAATGTTACGTGAACTATAAAAGGTATTATATTCAAAAGACTGACCATTTGGACGCGACCAGAACTCACGGCCGATTTTTGAACATGTAAAAAAAAATCGTGACCTTGAAATATTCAAGCTCATCATATTAATATGCAGGCGGTTCAGCTTGATGTCCTTGCTGTGCTGACCTAAAATCTGACAATTATGTAGAGGAATTTCGTTGTTCTGATAGTTTAAAAGAAAATTTTACGGGTGCGAGAGAGCGAGAAATAGAGAAAGAGCGAGAAGGAGAGAGAGGCGCGGAGTGGTAAATACATAGTTCTTAGCACCTGCACGTACCTCAATTTATTGATAATTTTAGCTTTTCACCGTGTAGTAACCGGCAGATTTTATTATATCCGTAATTCTTACAGGATTTCCTTCAAAATGAACAAAAATTTAACCGCGCTCGAATATTTCCAGGGGATTTTTTTTTTTTTTTTTGCAAACTAGTGCCCCGCTTATTTTCTTATGTAATGGCCAAATCGTCAGAATATTGAAATGTACACTCTTCTGCATGTAATTAACTTACCTTGTGTTAATCTTACGAGCTCGAGTTATTTCAAGGATCGTTTTTTTTTACTTATCTGATCGGCTGCCCTTGACGCACCCCTTTATATTAAGGGTTCATAAAATTATGGTGGTTCATAACATGGTGCGAGGTTTCTTCCCTTATGTTTTTCTGACGCGCTTAAAAAAAAAACCAAAATCTCCTCCTGGGCTCCCCTACTGTAGCACCATTGCCCTCTGCGTCGCATTCTCTGCTTCTTCCAAACAGTTGTTTTTACGAGTCTTGATTGAAATTGTATGAATTCCATACAAGGTAGGATGGGGTTAAAGGATCCAAATTTACATTCCTTAACAATGGGTCTGAAAGAAATTGATTATTGCCTTCTTTTTGTTTTAAAATATACGTAAGACATTTGATTTCTAAGTTAGAATCATAAGAAAAACTTTTGTGTGTTTCATAGATTGTATCATATATTTTTCCATTAATGGTTTTTGGTGGTACTCTTTTTCTCGCACAGGGGGTAAGAAGTTCCAACATAAATAAAACGCATTTTTATATTTTAAATTGCTCAAAAGGAACCTAAATCATATTGCAACATAATATTTACATTGTAGAGATAACTTACATGTTAAGAGACTTATTGCTTGTGCTTTTCACCACAAATACAGACAAAATTTGTTGATAAAAAACAGCAGTTTTGATAAGCCCAGTTCAAAGACATGTTACACTGGAGAAATTTTTTACAGGGAATGCTTCAGAATGAGGTAAACATCATACCACGCATAAATATTGATTCATTCTTTTGTTCTGTTGTAAGACTCTTGGGGGCAGAAAGTGCCACTTTGCCCAAAATACTTTGTATCAATAGAAGTAAGGAATGAATTTTATTTTCGAGATAAAAAACTGATGATAAAAATACTTCCTCATTTACAAGAAAATAACCAAACGTTTGCAACCATAGCAGAAACAGCAGTCAGCGGCTATACAAAGTTCATTCGAGTCGACTAATCAACAGGAAATTCCAGAGCGTTTAAAAATTTATAAGTTTTTGCGTTATCGTATAAGGTACTTTTTCCCTGTGACAATTCTGACCTCACCCTATCCTACACAGCGCTTGAATACATGGAGTAAAAATGCCTAAATTTATCGAACCATGAGACGAGAAAGAGCTATTTGTGAGGCAACTGCGCGGAATAGGTTATTGACAACGGGTGGGGGGGGGGGGGGGGCATTTTTTGGGGAGGGCTGGGGGTAAAGGGGGCGGCAAAATTGGGGGATTTTTTTTGGATTTGAA
>WSXT02207366.1:0-18090 GCA_011762715.2 Neuroterus valhalla
CCCGCTCTCTGCGCCCCCCCCCCTCGGCCTCCGCGGTCCCCTCCCCCCCCCCCGCCCCCCCCCCCCCCCCCCTCCCTCTGCCAACCTGGTGTTCCTCAAGAGCAGAATTCCGGGTAGAAGCGTAGGAAGCTTGATCCTTTCACGCTGGCTGACGAGAAAAACCGTCAAGACCCTGGTAGGATATATCCTATCAGGTTCCTCTCAATTGAGGAGCTTGGTAAGCAACTGGAAAAAGGCTTTAAGGCTTTCGTCAAAAGCATTAACCAAGCAGAAACTCAAGACGTGGAAGTGATGATATTCTTCATTAAGTTTTGTCGGCCAAGCGTCGAACCAAAAATTACGCGTCCTCAGATGGAAGAGTGGAATGCACTTCTCTGAGCTCAATGATCCGTCGCCCCGTTCCAGAACCACCGTAGGGAACTAATTCCTCCGATACCATTTTCAGCCATTTTCCAACACGGGGTGGTATTTAGTTGAAGTAACTCGACATTATGTTTCGTTATTTGGACAGCATTCACGTGTATATGTTGGAAATATTAGAAATGGAAGAAAATGATACATAATTGCCAAACAAAAATACAATAAACTGTTGGAGTTTTGAATGATCGATTATTTCCTTCTAGATTTTAGATGTTCATATAGATTTTGGATGTTCACTCACCTCATGTGAATTCATGTTCACTTCGCAAATCTTTCAGTTTTTATTTGGAAAATCGCTGAATGCAATAACCACCTTAGCACTCGAACCCGCGGAGGAGTATGATCCACGGAACGATTTACGAAAAATGTTCAAATTCGAGTTTTGACAGTCCATCCTTGCAGAAAATGTTATTGCGCATCTTTTTTGTATGGCAAGCGGATCCGAAGATTGTCTCGTTTTTCAGTTAGGAAAACGGAATTTTGTCTTCAAGAAAAAATGAATACCTTTTTGTGTTCAACTCAACAGATCTTCACCGGAAATTGATATTTATTCTTGAAAATTTTGTGCAACATTCTTCAACATATTCTAGGACTCTTAGAATGTTTACGAAGTTTAGAAAAAATTTCATGGCCTTATAGTGGATTTTTTGAAATATTTTCCACGAAATATTGGATGCATATATAGCAACAAAAAAGTTCTTTAGGGAAGTTCCAAATTTTGATAGATTCCATCACGGAAAAATGTTCCTTATGGATAACATTTTTCGAACAAATTTTAGATCTTCAGTCATGGGGGAAAAAAAAGAGAGCGATGTGAAAATGATGTAAGGCGCGCTGCTATTATGTAAGGCACGACTCAGATCGCGAAAACACGGCGCGGCGGCGTATAATTCTCTAAAGATATGTTGATATTCACTGCTTGTTTCAATTTTTATTGAGAAAGATTATCTTTGACATGCAGGAACATTAAAAAATGCTTTTAGAATCTTGAGCAAACAATCGTGGAACGTAGAATGATATTGTCGCGACGTGAACGTAAACCATTAGGTGGGTTTTGTAGCTTATGCCTGAAAAATTGAATAATATTATGGGTAAACATTTCGATGACTATGCCTGCGAAATCTTGATTTCTTAGATTAACATATAAATGTGCTTAGCGTTTATATTCTATTATTTATAAACCTAACTGATGAGATTGGGACATGCGATTAAGGCAAATGTATACAATGCTGGAAATATGATTTTTTTCTAGAATAGAGAAAAAAATTTCAAGTGTCCAATTGTTCACATTCGATACCTACAGATAAAATTGGTAAATACACCAACTTCTGTTCATTTTTCATTTGGTTCACCACGATCCTACGTCTGCAATTTATGTTACGCGTATGAAACGAATATAAAGCAGAAAGAGGAGTATGATGAGCACTAGCTCCGAGTAGGACACTATACAAAACTGAAGGATTTAATGTTATCTGTCAAAAATGTGTTAATTTTTTAATTTTATTATGGCCAAAATCTTCCTCTACTTCAACTTCCTGAGAATTCTCAATGTTTTTCAATGCTTTGGGTTCATATATTCGATGTGCACGTACATAAGAGCTCGTAACAAAGAAATAAGAACAATTACTTTTTGATCTCTTTTTTGATTTGTTAGTTCGTTTATCATTTTTATTCTTTTACCTTTCTTTGGTTGTTTCTCGACTTTTGTTGTTCTGTTTCTTACAGATATCATGTTGAACAATGGTTGGTAAAAATCTTATACACTGATGGTACAATATTGTAAGAAGCTCGTTACATCCTTGTATTTTCCTCTAGAAACTCCTAACCCACCTGCCAGAGATGCCTCCGGTAAACTGTCTTCTCCAGTAGTCCTCTGTATTTTGATAGTACTTTATTAGGCATTGTAGCTATAATATAAATCATCTGATCTAGTTCTTTTTTCATCGCATAATAGACTAAAATACAGTCAGTTTTTGGTATATTTTTCAAGCTGACATTCATGAAATGAAACAAAGAAACCATAACTCCTATCACTCTTATGTACGTTTACACGGAATATATATAACGATAGCAGTTTAAAAAAAAAAGAGAATGCACAGGAAGTTTAGGTACAGAACTCGGAGCTTGTGCTATTTTCCATTTGTTTTATGCGCTTAACATAAATTGCAGATATCAGATCTTGAGGAACCAAATGAAAAATTTACAGCGGATAGAATATTTACTATTTTATCTGGATTGAATCCAAATACAAATTTTAAATGCTTAAATATTGTTGAGTAATTTAATATATTTTATAGTTCCTCTTCCTACCTTTTTTTATTTGCAAGTGTTTGACGTGAAAAATTGAAACTTTCCCTTCTGATCTAAGAAATTCATAACATTTACACCATTGTATACATTTGCCTTATGTGCATGTCTCGAACTTATCAGTTAAGTATATAAATAATAAATTATGAACACTAATCACTGCTTTGTGTTCACCTATGAAATCAAGATTGTGAAGGCATGATCAGCAAAATATTCACAAAAAATATTATCGAATTTTTAAAGCACAATATAGATCCAATTCGAGCGCAGCGCGTCGAAGATAATGTTCACCAGGGATATGCCACGCCAGTCATTGTATCCTATAGACAGTTGGTTCCCAACTTGGCTCAGCGGGCAAAATGTGAAACTGAGGCGCTGATTGCATTTCGGCAAATATTGTGTTTGAATTTTGACAAATGATTCGAAAGTGTGAGCGGGACCAAAATAGAAGTGTCAACACCTGATGGTAAAAGATAACCTTTGAAATGTCTTTTCGTCTAATCCGTTTAACGCAACATCTTTCGGGAAAGTTCTACAATTCTACTTTTTTGTTTCATAATTTCACTTCGTTGAACGTTGGAATTTTACTAGTAAAGGTGTATTTGACGAGTTAAGATATAAATAATCATGGTGTTAACATAAATATCAAAGTAACAAGGAAAACCAAAGGTAAACATGAGGTAAACTCAATTTTTATTCTTTTTTAACAATCTGAATAAAAAATGGCGATACTAGCCACTTATGCAAGTTACGTCAGCATTGTCAGCATTGTCAGGTGGTTTATGGAAGGCCCCTAACAGCATGAGCCCTCACGTCTTCTGCATCACACTTTGGACACTGTTTCTCGCACTACGAGATTCTCATGGAAACTCATGGCAAGGACCCTGACCTTGTGGACGGGAGTGCTATTGGACACCTTAGCGCTGCAGAGTAAGAAATCCCCAGGTGTGCCTGAGAGTTGCATTCAGAATATAACATCAGCGAGAGCGGATTTCTAAAGCAGATACACACATCTTCTCTGGAAGACTTGGCCCTCTAATCTGTGGGCGTTGAACAAGATACCTACGAAGAACATGCTTGCCATCCCGGTTCTACTCAATTCGTTTGGGGTGGTACCATGGACGAAGAACGAGCTCACAGCCATCGAGAACGCTACGCGTAAGATTATGCAAATGCGGAAGAGAGTGCATATCAATTTGTCCCTTCCGCGCTTCTAAGTCGCACCCAGTAAAGGCTGAAGCAGAACCCTCAATCTTCAATGCGTTGATCATCGAATTATTCTGAATACGGCTAACATCGTCACAAACGGTGAAGATCCTCCGCTGGCAAGAGCCGCGGAGCAGGCGACCATGGCCCTTGGTCTGAATCTGAACATTTGAAGTGACATCTGTGCATTACTTCCTCTAGACTCCTCATTTCTGAAAGCACATATGAAGAAATCAGTGTCGAAAAACTTTCGAAAAAAGCTTGACGACAAGAAAGTGCAGTTAACAAAACTGTAAATGACCAGTCCTTCTCACCTGAGTCAACATTTGCTTCCCTTAAATCATCTGGACTTGACTCAGGCACGTGGGGTTTTATTTTCGCGTGTCAGGACGATGTTTATCTAAAAGAACTTTGGATAAACATCAAGACATTCCACGTGAGTTAACGTTAGCTAGAAGTCTACAAACCAAATATGAAAAAAATTCGTCGAAAAGAAACCCTACATTTTTCCGCGAGGAAACTTGTGTTACAAATTTTCGATTTTTCAAATCTTATTCATACTGTTGTAAAGGTAACGATTGAGAGAAGTTTTCTGGGAAGTTACAGATTTCCATCTGTCATTGTTCAATAATAATCGCGATGTCTATCCACGTACAGCAACCCACACCTGATCTTCATCAGCTTGGTAATGGTGTATTCGGTGACTCACTGTTCATACTTATTTTTGAATGAAAGTTGAAAGGTTTTGAAGAATAACAATGAAATTTCATTTTTCGTTCAAATAATTCTTCAACATTCACATCAAACAACTCATCAAAATAAGCTATGGGCATCTTTGATTTTGGCTTCAATGATGCCTGGAGAAGAAATTGCTGGGATGCTACTCACTGTATCATCGAAAATGATTTCTGGTTCTATTTTAAACAGTTTCGGGCTGCTATAACAGTTTTCATGAACATCAACTCTACCATTTGGGTAATACTGTTTGATAAAAATTTGATTTATTTTTGAACATTTTACATCTCTTTGAAAAGTAGATCCGTAAATTTTGAATTCTAATTCAAATTCACGTTCATACATTTGAGGGAAATCTCTATTGATTGGTTTATTTTGGTTCCTTTTATTCAAATGGAGATGTTTAGGACTGTTTTCCACCAAAGTTTCGATTTTATTCGCAAGTTAGACAAAACACATCTAGTTTCTAGTAAAACTGAACTGACTTAAGGCCATGTTAAGCATGGGTCACGTGACCCAAATTATCGATTTTTTTTGCAACAACTCATTTCCGCACCGAAATGGATATCGAGTCGATTTTTTTGGGAAAGCCTTAGAAAACAATAAAATACGTTTTTATACAACATTTGGTTCAAAATTTTAAGAAAAAATTCGCAAAAAATTCTTTTTTATGAAAATTTTGAACAAAATGTTGTATACAAACGTAGTTTATTGTTTTCCAAGGCTTTTCTCAAAATATCAACTCGATATCTATTTCGGTGTAGATGTGACTTGTTGCAAAAAAAAGATGTCGGTAAGGTAGGAATCGGGTAAGTTTAACAGGGCCTTAAAACCCGAATCCACCCAAATTTTTGTTGTTGAGGTATCGTTTTGTGGTGAAGAGGAATACCCCTCGTGGAAACAATGTCGCCAAATCAAATCAGCCGAGACTTGAGGGACACTCTCGTCATGTTACCTCCATGATATAAGGCGGTATAACTCAAAAAAGGCAGCAAACGCGATTTTCTCTTTGCGTGTGAAGCGTACCATATATGGTACTCTGAGCGGATTGGGGTAATCAATTAAAATAAGACTGCACGATCGATTGATAAATCGAAGTGAGGGTTGCTTCGCAAGGATAAACGATGCGTCGGATTATTCAGGAGTTGTTTGGCTGTTACAAGTTATTTAAGATTCTATGAATAAATCTAATAAAGAAAGGCACGTGGCATGTCAACGACCATGCCACTTTACGAGTTACGCTTGCCCCGTAAGTGAATATGGCTTAATGTACAAAAAAAGATATACTTTCTACAATAGATGTCTATAGCGATCAGCTTACATCTTCACTACAACCGTGTTTGCACACATACCACAGTGGATCACAATCCTGAAAACGTGTCCAAAACCCTCAAATTAAGTTTTTATGACATGCGCCTGAAATATATGTTACAATGTTAATTGATCATTAAACCATTTTATTACAAAACATTGTCAATTTCTATCAAACCTATGTATATTTTCGGGCCAAGTATAGTCATCCTTTTTTTAAGCCAAAAATTAAGAATTTTAGGATGCATATTTCCGAAACTGGTACGAAAAATTGAATTCAAAAATATAATTCTACAAATGAGACATAATCTTGTTTTTGGAAAATAAATACGAATTACGAAAAAAAATATTAACTCTCCTCTCCTAATGTGAGCACGAACAAAAATAAATGATTACTAAAAAGCATATAAATTAGATAACAGTTTTATGATAATTCTTCACTGCAAAAAAAAATACAATGCTCCATGGTTTTAATATAAGTCTGATTCCATTTATGGGGCACATGTATATTTTATAATCCTATAAGAGATATAGAATTCAAACATACAAGGAGGAAAGTTTTTGATACAATCTGCGAAAAAGTTGCTTCCGGGAGGAGTAGTCAACAAGCTCATCTTATAAATTACCTGACCGAAGAAGTAGAATTTGAGGCGATGTTTCTACATCTCAAAAACGACCTTAACATTCGTGAGACTCTTTTGTATCGAGGTTTCTAATGAATGGGATGCGTAAAAGATCAATCTCCAAGCATTCTTATTAGTAACATTCGTACTCAGCGACCTCAAAAACCAATCATATGAAATTTGCGCACGAATCCCACATTTTTCTTTCAAATTGTCCGATATCTTAGATCTATCATCTTGAATTTTGAACTTCTATAACCGAATTCGTAATTAATTACCTCAAAAATTACAAATGGCAAGTTTCTACGCAGATCACATATTTTTTGTAGAATTTGTCTGCCATTTTGGAACATTCACCTCAAATTCTGTATTTCTATCATGAATTTTGTAAACAGCGACAACATCCGTCATTTCGAATTTTGCATTTTTCAATGCAAAATTCGAAATGAGAGACCCTGAAAACTTAGAATAGCGGTCTTCCATTCTTATTTTCATTTGTTTCGAAGTTTCGGACGTTTTTATTAATGCTGCTACACTGTGCATATCCAAGGTAACACCGTGTCATGATGAACAAGTAGATTTCACTTTCCACCTGTGACTGCGAAAACTTGGCACAGGTGACAGGTCCCTATTGTTTTTCACTTTTTGAATATGAGTTCTCTTCGAGTGGAAAAGATGTTGAAGCCCTTGTAGCAAAGGGATATCCTGGCACATCCCGTTCGATCCACTGTATGTATAGTGTTTTCTCAGAAAAAACCTGTCGAAATATATTACGAGTCGATAACTGGGATATCCCAGGGATATTCTTAGGATATCCAAGATGTCTAATGGACGATTTTGGGATATTTAAATGGTATTGAAGCTTATCACCCATTACACAGCAATCATATCAGTAACACGTTTTGTGTTGCCCGTGACACAATTATACATTGAAGCTCGCAGCGATTTAAGGTCAAATGTTTTTTATATATCGCTTTGTAAGTGTAATTTTAGTAGAAAATTAGGCCTTTTGATTTGAGGTATTTCCAAAGGTTCTAGCATGCCAGGTTGGTTTTCTGTAATTTCTCTCAATGTTCCAAAAATGCTACTTTAGGGGAAGAGGTGTGAAGCCCATTTGCCAAAAAAAAAGATATAGATTTGGAGTCAGTGCGCCAAAACACGAGTTAGCCACAAAGTGCGGTTTTTGCTTCGTTTTTTAATTTCTTTGCAGAACTTTGTTAAGCAGTATTATCATTTGGAAAGGATACAGTTTCCGTGAGTGGGTCCAGATTCCTGGAAAATAAGAAGTTTATAAGTGACTATTATTGTGGTTGGATTCATTTGTATGTTTAAATATTTTGATATAACTCGATCCGGAAAACTCTGAAATCAAATTCTTGAAATAAAATACCGGACTAACGTCAGCCAACATGGCTTGTAAATGGCTTGACTGTAAAACTTAGGACTACGCAAATGTTTATGAAGGTACTTTTATAATTAACCAAGCTGGTAAGTTTGTTAAGAAGCTCGATATACATGCGTACACATCTATCTAAATGCATATGAAACTCGTGTCACGATGTTTTTCGCCACTTAACTACGAAACTACTTAACCGATCTAAATGAAATTTCGTAAACTGTATGTAATTTGGTCCAAACTTTTGGATAGGATAGTTTCAGTCCCGATAATGGCCGTATAAAACGATAAAAGGCGTAAGCCTTTTATAGAATCTTGTTCGTATGAATAGTACATATTTATTGATAATTTTACAGATGCTAATGAGAGACTGACAGAGAGAATGGTTTTTTGCCGTTTTTATTCTGTAATTTTACTTTGAAAATTGTTTTTTTTTTTAAATATTGACCACAAACATCCTGATGAGGAGAAAGTTTGACTCTCGAAACGTCGTTTTTAATGAAGGAAAGGAGTAATCCTTTTTTTTTAATGATAATGGCCTTAATGTTTTTTTATTGCAAATTAAATGTTTATTAGAGGACAAACAGTTATAACTATTTGTAAGTTCCATAGGTTTATAACAGACGGCGGAGAAGCTTAGGTTATTGATCGACGCTTATCTAGGTTCTCTAGGTTAGGTGAGCAGCCAATACATGGCGTCATGTTTTAATTTCTGGATGCTACAATCTATATCACGGAACATTCATTTTCCACATTCACATACGTGTATAATTTTTCCATTTTACTATAATTGTGCTGTGTATCATTAATACACATAATGAATAATAATAATAATATTTTTCGAAAATTTATCGCGGGTCTTCTAACCCGGTGTTTTATCGCCAGCCACGGACTGAGTCAAGTGCCTGATAAAGTGAAGAAGTTGAAAACTTCACTTCGAAATTTAAAATTTCATGCGATTATGTTTTTGTTGTTTAACGTTCATCTTGTAAGGGTGTTGTCGTTTCACAGCGGCAGAGTGTGTTGAAGGTAACATACGTCACCTCAGGATGCTTTTTCAGATCTACCAACCTCTGTATGTTGGGATATTTGGCTGCGCACTTCGTCCTGGAATTTTGTCCCTTCTCGTGTTTAGTTTTGAACGTCGCACTTTGGTTATAGAGACGCATAAATTCTTCTATCATTTGTGATTTCTAGTTGATGCTCTCTTTGGTATTTCATTCGAGGTGATTGGCTGCAAATCGCTTATACTAGCCAAAGCATCCTTAACAAGCACAACCGATGTTTTAATGTTTACCGCGTTCTGCAGACGATCTTGCTGTCCAGATTGTTCATAAGTAAGATCTGCCTGACCATCACGCAGCTCACCATGACCATCGTCCCGCATGCTGTTTCCCCCAGCAATATTGTAACAGTTTTGTCGTTACACAGCGGCGGAGCGTATTGAAGGAAACTTGCGTCACCTCTGGATGCTTTTTTGAGCTACCTTTGAAATGGAAGCCGCGTTCACATGAATTTATGAATTAACATAATTTATAAATATTATTATTAATGTTCTGTATTATTAGTATTATTATGTATGCATTTATATTATCAGCGTCCCTACCGATGGTGTTCTCGCGTTGTTGTCGCGATATGGCTTGAGCTTTCCTTTCATGACTTCGATGGCTACGTTGGTGGTAGCATTGCTACAGACAGGGTTTCCCACACCAGACAGACAAAAACGAAGATGAAAGGGACTAAGAAGATATCAAAACTGACAATCATGATGGAGAATTTAAAGAATATTTTCAAACGATGGTCGCTTCCCAATGATCGTCGCGGTGCCCCTGATGCCATGACAGGGGGCAACAGCATGCGGGCGTAAGCAGCATAAGCGATTTGCAGCCAAAACACCTTGACAAGTATACCGTGGGAACGCATCATTTGAACAACACTAATGAGAGGAGAATTGATGCGTCTCTTCTACTAAAGCGCGAATTTCGAAACTAAACGCAAAAAGGGACACAATTCTAGAACGAAGTTTGCAGATATATCCCTATAAACGAAGAGTTTCCATGAAAGATCTTATCGAAAAGGCCAAGGACATCGGAAATAATCTTCTGATCTCAGACGATCGAGCATTAGGTTAGATATGGATATCAGCAAAGTAAGGAGTAAATAGGGCCGATTGACCACCCTACATAAGAAAGGAATTGGAACCAGAAAGCTGATGGACCCTCGGGACATCGGGACATTGACACCAACATCGTTGGATGAAATTACAGACTACCAACGGCAGAGACTTGATGTACTTACTGCTAGACTGTGTGATACAATAAGAGTAGTGCGAGAAGGAAGATAAATCTATCCTTCCAAAGAGATGAGAGAAGGTTCTATAGCGAACTCATAAAGAGAAAAATATACAGCTGAACATCGAAGTTCCTCGTTTGGATGACAAGGCTGATTACTGGTCAGGTGTACGCAGACGCAGAAGATTCAACGTTTTTGGAAAGATCCAATTGTTAGAAAGCTCTAGGTCCGGACATGGTGCACAATTTTTGGTACACGTACCTAACAAGTGTGCACACTGCATTGGCGAGGTGTTTCCAGAAGATCATCGAATAGTTAAAATTACGTTCGTGGTTTCAACTTGAGTTGAGGTAAGGTCTATTTGTTATAAAATTGTGAAGCTTGGAATTCTCGCGAATCTTCCGTGTTCTTAATTATGGTTGAACTTTTGAGCTACGTTTGCGATAAATTTCATCCAAACATGGTTCCTGTTATGTGCTGCTGATTATTGTGGAATGAATACTGACCCTCAAAACTCAATGTCTACTGAATGAATTCTTTAACGCCACTTTTGAATTGATATTTTGACTTTTTTATTTACGAGTAGAGCTGTACTGAGAATTTTTCTGCAAACGCTAACCCATCCACTCTACCAATTTTTGTAGAAGAAGTAAGCACTCTAGGGCTAAAATCGCGCTCATGTTTCCGTAGGAATTTTTTGTTTCATTGAGTTTTGACCGTACGGCTGTCGCATGCGCGCCTGGCACCAAACACCTACGTAGAAGTTAGAGTATGTTGATTTTCGGGTTTTGAGGATCGTGAGGCAAAAGTAATAATGAACGAAAATTTGCCGTAATAAAGAATATGAATGAGACTTCTTCTAAAAGGTTGAACGTCTAGGCTTACGCCTTTACCATGGAAAAAATGTGCGCAGTCTTTAAGATCCATTTTCATTTTAACGGGCATATGCGCAGGTGAAGTTTTGCCCGCTGCCCTTCGTAGACAACCATGGGCACTGGCCATGCCCCCCCCCCCCCAACCTTCATCTTTTTTCCACGTGGTATACGGCCACCAGCCTTTCACGTTATCCTGCAATGTTTTGTAACAATTTTTTAGTTTTCAAAAGTCCCACCTAGGATATCTAAAAACCTGCAATATCTCATATCAAATTTCTGAGTATCCCTGAAACGCTTCAAAAGAATGCCATATCGAAAAGAAGGTGATGATTGAAATAAATAAAAATTACTTCAAGAAAGGTAAAAAAAGGGAATTGTTTTAGTTTTAAAACGCTATGGTCCAGGAAGCGAAGATCAAAACGGTGCCTCTTTGTGAAGTGGCAAGAGCAAAACAATTCTTTGTCATTCAAAAATGCCGGCTTTTACTGCTTTGCAGCTGCTGTCGCACGTGTATTTGGTTGCAAACGCGTCAGTCTTCCAAAAACGAATATCGTCGCTCGCACACTATTCTTTGCAAGAAAAAACTAAAAGACCGATCTCAAGGTTCGACCCACCGAATTGCAGATATTCATAATATCTATAATTTCTCATACAACTTTTTCTTCTCTCACAAGAGGAGGCTGCCACATGTATATTTCATCTTTGATAAAATCTTGTATCAATTTGCCAAAGCAGTAATATGCGTTTTCCTCAGTTTTCGAGAAAATCGAGTTTGAAATATTCGCCACACGTCATATACTGTTCGGGGGAAAAGATTTTCGATTTGCCGGTGGCCTAGGTAAGAGCGCTTCGGCTTTGGACAATTGTGCAAATTATAAATTTTTCAGTGATTTTTCCTACAGAAGAACTGACTTTCTAATAAATGAAAGAGAAATTATAAAAAATGTGCAGGAACTGAGAATCGAACACGTATTCTTCCGGGTACAAAGCCGAAGCGCTGCTACCTGGGCTACTAGACAATTGGAAATCTTTTCACCAAACAGCACATGGCGTGTGGCGAATATATCAAAACAGATTTTCTCGAAAACGGCAAGAAAGCGCATATGACTGCTTTGGCAAATTAATACTCGGGTAAGAAGCTCTCATTGCAGAAAGCAAGCACTGGAAATAAAACTTACAATAAGCAGCCTTTCCTTCGGAGAGAAAAAAAAGTTTCATGAGAAATTATAGATATCAGAGAAATCTCCAACTTGGTGCCTACCCAAGCGCTAACCGCGCCCGTTCATGCTTTACACTCAAAATCCCGCCCAAGTCGAGAATTACCACGCAGCTACTGCCGTCGGTATTTTTTGCAAAGTAATAGAATCGGCTTACAAGGTGCGCAAAATTTAAAAAGGAAACAAATAATAGTTTGCGAGAAGAGCTATTTGTTGTTGAAATACTGTGAGGCACTGTGAAGAAAAATAAAATGGATTTTACCCAATCAAGTTGGTCATGAATATCTGCAAAAAGCGGTACGTTTTTGTCTTATAAACAAATGGAATAACTTCTGATTCTAAACTTACAAAATGGAGTTTTATGTTATTCAAAATTAACTCACGAAAAAATCGCTGTTCGTTGACTAGAAGATGAGACCTTTTTTTATAACAGTTCTAGCAGTTGTAATTCTCAACATGCATAGCTTTATGTTCTGCATAGTGTAGGTCGGTTATTAAACCGATTTCATGAAGATTGACAAAGAAATTAGTTTCAAAATATTTAAATGGTTTCTTTTTCATGTTACAAGAAATTTGAAATGAATAGAAGACTTGTTGTCCATTAAGATCTGATCAAAAAGTTTTCCTTGCAATTTATTCAAGTAGTTTTTCGATTATTTAAAGGTTCCCGTATTGTGAGTTTTGTACTAGTAGACATCTAACTGAAAATTTCTATTGACATCAAAAATTGAGTCACGCGCGTAGTGTCGAATGGTTACAGCTGGAAGCTGGGCAGAGTCCATTTTATCACCGTCTACTTGCGACCTTTGCGCCCACTACCGAACTCCCTCTCGCGAGGTTGAGGGACCGCGAGACAGCTCATCGCACAGTGAGGGAAAAAAGGTGTCTCTGGACAAATGTCTTCAGACCACAATTTTGGTCCAACTTCAATGTTTTTTTGATTCGGAGCTGAAAAAATTCTCCATACATCAGATAAGGTCGATCTTTGAAGAAGATTTGCCAAAATTTTTATGCAAGAAAAAATTAACTTCTTGCGGTTTTCGTTCATTCCAAAATATTTTTAGAATATTATAAAAGATTTAGTTTTAATGAATGTCCATTGTGCAGAATTAGCTTAATTTTGTTGCTTGAAACTTATATTATTTGCCGGGAATGCGTGTGAAATGAAGTTTACTTGGAAATTAAAGAAAAGCAAATAATACCAAGTCCTTGTACGAATTTCGTAAAGAGATGCACATTTGGGCTATTATTTGATTCACAAAATCCATTAAAATTGCGATCTGAGTGGAAATATCTTGCCCGTGATACTTTGTAGTGTCAACTTGATATTTCACAACAACTTCCAAGTATTCAAACAATTTAAATAAACAAATGCATACCTTTGTCGGCGTTCATCACAAAGATTTGGATTCTTTCGTTGAACCAAGTGACATTCTTTGGCCTCTGATTAATATTGCGGCAAATCTTCATAAAACAACAATAGAAAGTAGAATATAAAAATGCATAACTACAAATATTATATGGAAGGTTCTTTCCTGCAATAATTTAATAACAGATATCTACGCTATATGCTTAGCTAAGCTCTCCATTGTTTTGTGCGATCCTTATTTGTTTCCTGCGATCCCGCCTTGTTCTTCATATCCCTTTTAGTTGCATAATTCTGGTCATTTACATTGTCTACGATACATGCTTCGTTAGGCTTTCGAATGTTTTCTGTGATCCTCATTCGCTTCCTGTGATCCTCATTTTTTTACGGAACACATTTCCAAAGAAGCTCAAGGGTCTAGAAACAAAGATTTTGAACGGTGCAGAGAAAATAACATCAGGCAATCATCTCTGAATAATGTTACAGGAGACGTGCCTCATTTATTGCTAAATTCTGCTGAGGCCTCTTAAGGCAGTTTTTGAGGAATGTGTTCATAAATACCGAGGGTCCATTGCTTCCAGAAGCACAAGACATGCTTCTTTATCCCCATAATGAAGACTCATAAAAGTAAGCTAGATTACGATAGAGAAACTAATCGATTTGAATCTACGAGTGTTCGTTTTCTTTGTTTAAACGATAGAAGAATGTTGTATGGCATGAAAATATCACAGGAAAGCAACTTCCACCCAATATTTATAGTTGAATCCACAAATAAAACCTGAAATGTTCATATTTAAAACGGAGCAATGTATGAATTTTTCAATTAAAATTGTTTAAATAATGAAAAATGATTGTATAATAGATTTTCCAATTCATATTGCTTAGATAATTGAAACTTGTTAAAAATATCAAGTTGACACTGCAAAATACCACTGAGAAGATATTTGCAATCATACCTGCATTTTAATCATACCTGGATTTTCAATGGGGATTTAAAAATTAATAAAAAATAAACATATTTTATGAATGATTTATTAATATTGAATAGAAATAAAAATGATTAATTAATAAATTAGTCATAGATAAAATTGAATAAAATTATAAATAAATAATTAAAAATAAAAAAAAATAGACATTTGCAAAAACCAGAAGTACAAATAGTATATCGTAAGAAGCTGGATAAATATTTAAGGCATCACAAAGAAGATTGGAAGATAGAATAAGTCCACAAAAATGTAGAGGGGGCATGGATGATACCGAGGAATGGAATCTTCGGAAGTGAGTGGTACTGCGACAATAGGAAGAAAGTCCGCTGATGCGTGGTGGAATGATGAAATACGCGTGGCAGTCAACGAGAATGTTGAATATTAGAGGCCTTAGCGATAGGGAAAGGATTAGTTTAATGAATGATTATAGGGATAAAAAGAGGAAAGCAAATATACTAGTATAAAAGAAAGCGAGGATAAAATCAAAACGGAAGAAGATACGAAAATGCAAAATGATTTTGAAGGAAATAAGAAACTATTCTGGAAATGGGTTAAGAGTAGAAAAGAAAATACTAGCACTGAGATAGTCGGAATTAAGAATGCTGACGGCGAAATTGTATGGGATTCAGACAAAGTGCAAGACTGTATGCGGGATTTTTTCAAGAAGCTGTATGAAGGTAGAGCCACAGAGCATAACAACAGTGACACAGACACGGATACGTTGGAAAATTTCGATGCAGGTGGTGGAAGCAGAATCGGTATCGACGACATTATTTCCATAATTAAAAGACTGAAGAATGGTAAGGCTGCCGGTGTGGATGATATTTCATTTGAAATGCCTAATTTCGGTGGCGGATATTTATGAATGTATTCTGTGAACAGCGAAGATCCGAGTGCGATTATTGTCCCAATCTACAAGAGAAAGGGTGGCCCAGGCGACTGTAATAATTATACAGCAATTAGCCTACGCAGTACTGTGGGCAACATATTTACCCAAATACTTAATAATTATGCCGTGGGAGTAACAAAGAAAAGGATCTAGGAAGTTCAATGTGGATTTGTGCCAGGGAGATCATGTGCGCATTAGATATTTAGCTTGAGACAGATCACAGAAAAAAGCCTAAAAGTAAACGAATAAGTTTTCTGTGCATTTTTTGATCTGGAAGAAGTTTCCGAGAAGGTAAATAGAGACCAACTTTGGGAGGTCCTAAAAGAATATGGAGTGATTGAGTGGCTTCTGAAAGCAAAACAAGCAATAAATAATGATAGCAAAGCAAGTGCGAGAGTAAATTGACAACTGAGCGATTGGTTTGATATTAGGCAGGGCGTTAAGGCCAATTGAGACATTTAAGGCATTTAGGTTCGATTCTAATTTCAATCGTGCCGTTCGCAACCGTAGCCAATGAGAGCGCTCGCTGGAGCCACGAGGCCTGTCAGCTGATTTTCGAGCTTGTTGGTTGTGATGGCAAACTTCACTCACGTCACTCTTATCTGTGAACCGCGCATGCGGGACAATGACAATCGTTAAGCTGAATCGGCGCAGTGTGAGCTGAATCGGCGCAGTGTGAGCTGCATCGGTCAACCGAGAACCGAACCGGACCGGCGAACCGCAACCGAGAACGGCTAGTGGGTGAGCAGAGGTCCAACTTCGTATGAGTGACCACCGTTCTCTCCTGTGTCATTCACACGAAGTTGAACCTCTGCTCACGCAGCTACGACTGCTCATAGCGCGCTGCTGATTGGTCCAACTTTATTTTTTTATAACTCGAAAAATTATACTTCAAACAATTTTTGGAAAAGGAATTTTCAATTTCTTTTTCCATTTTTCTATACAGCTATATAAGTCCTGACACCTTGTATACATGGACAAATGTATGTCGTTTTATTAAAGAACTAACTGTGAGGACTCACAGTTTAGTTTTAACGTTTCAAACGTTCATCGACGCTCTTCTTCGGAAAATTATTCATTATGAAGAAGAGCGTTGATAAACTTTCGAAACGTTAAAACTAAACTGTGAGTCCTCACAGTTAGTTCTGTAATAAAACGACCAGTAATCAACAATTCTTGAACATCTTAATTCTCACTTACCCTGGTCAACACCAATAAGATCTTAAAGAAAACTAAAGTTATTGTGTTTCAAAGTAAGGATGCGAAAACGAAATACAATATTGCCCGAAGTGGAGGAAAGATTGACCAAGTTGATAATTTCGTGTATCTTGGAAATTTATTCACTGCTGACGGGAAGCCAGAAGCAGAGAATTCCAGACGTATAAATGAGGGTAGAAGGATTATCGGCAGCGTACGGGGTATTACTAAAAGTAAAAATGTAACAAACAAAGCCAAAATTGCTTTACATATATAATTCTGTGCAAGTGACAACTAAGCTATACGGTAGCGAGACCTGGACGTATCAGGAAAAGGACAAGAGTAAACTCAACGCGATCGGCATGCAATTTCTACGTAATATGTGCGGTAAAACGCTAATGGACAAAGTGAGTAATGAGTGGGTTCTCAAAGAATGTGGAGAGGAGAAATATAAAGAGCCGAAGAAACACAAGAGCTTGTATAAAAAGATGCATGTATATGAAACAAGCAAGAGATGTATGCCAGGATAGGAATGTTGTGAGAGCAATTATATATAAGAGAGAGCGTGAAGCCTAAACGAACGATATTGGCTACTAACTGGCCCGTGTAAGGATATCACTTAGTAGATTATTTTAATGGCTTCGCGAAACTCTTCGCACGGGGTGTTTTCTAGAGAGATCAGGAAGCGACTCTTGTCGGAGCGATCTTGCGCAGGACGAGTGTGTCGTTTGAAAGCAGAAACAGGCTGAACTTACTTCTGCTGTGTTTTGTTTTCATCAGGTCTTATCTCTCATGTTGCCGAAGTAGCCTCGGGTATATTTATTCTGTTCAACAATTCAATTGAAGCCTCTGTTTACTAAAAATGCCGCGACTTAAGCTAAGCATTTGGATTGGAAGATTTAGATAAAAAATGAAAGCAGTTTTTTCTGTTCGCAAAAGATACGCAATGAATTCTAAGCTTGATCTATTAGCTATCCCTGCTTCCTTTTTATACACATCCCTTGCTCGACATTCCCCATGTCAATTCCACTTTCAACTCTGTCCATATTAATTCTCTGTTTTCCAATAATACAGTGAGGCTGGAACCAAACGAGTTACGCTTACCCCCAAAGCGATTTAGCTTAATGGTATAATAATAATAATATGAATAATAATAATAATAATAAGTTGGTAGCTCTGAGAAGCATCCAGACGTGACGCAATCAGTTACCTTCAACAAACTCTGCTGCTGTGTAATGACAACATCATAACGAGACGAACTTTATATCAC